>PVIU01006517.1:0-100867 GCA_004026605.1 Ondatra zibethicus
GGGAGAGTGGGGACCTATAGGACATAGAGCTGGGGAGAGTGGGGACCTATAGTACATAGAGCTGGGGGGAGTGGGGACCTATAGTACATAGAACTGGGAGAGTGGGGACCTATAGTACATAGAGCTGGGGAGAGTGGGGGACGCCATTGTCATCTTTTCATCTCTTAGAGAAAGAACACAATTCTCACAATTATGGATGGGTAATTACAGCTTTTTCATAGATGTGCTTTTTTTGGTTGATAAATTTTTTATTCCAACTTTAGTAATTGGTTAAACACGAAAGGTGTTTCATATATATATATATATATATATATACATACATATATATGTGTGTATGTATATATATGTGTGTGTGTGTTTCAAGATAGCCCTGGCTGTCCTGAAACTCACTCTACAGACCAGGCTGGCCTTGAACTCACAGAGATCACTTACCTCTGCCTCCCGAGTGCTGGGTTTAAAGATGCGCCCACCGCCCAGCTGGATGTTTCATGTTGTTAAATGGCTCTGTTTCTGTTAATATTATGTGTGATTTAGCCCATTGTTCTGTTGATATGGTAGATTAGATTCGTTGTCTTTCAGATATTGAATCAACTTTGCATTCTTGGGATGAATATCATTTGATTGTTATATATACTTTTTTAAAATGTATATTTTTTAGAACATGTTTGTTGTTCAGTTGGAGATTTTTGCTTGTATTTCCTTAAGAAATAACAGCCTATAGATTTTTGATAATAATTTCTGATGTTTTTTAAGTTGTTTGATTCTCATATTGTCTCCATACTGGCCGCAAAGAGTGAACTCCTAAATGCTTTGGCTTTGAATAATTTCTGTGCATTGGCACTAGTCTCCCCCCAATACTGATCCAGTTTCTTGGTTTGGGGGTTCTGTTCAGATTTTTATTCCTTATCGACTGACTTTGATAGTTTGTATATGTGTCAAGTAAGTTTTGTCAACTTGACACCAACCAGACTCAGCTGAAGAAGGAGCCTCGGCTGAGGAGCTGCTCTGTCAGACTGACCTGTGGGTATGTCTGTGGGTTCACTTTCTTGATTAATGATTGATGTGGGAGGGCCAAACCCACTGTGGGCAGTGCCACCCCTGGGCAGGACGTCCTGAGTTGTGAAAGAAAGTAGGCTTCTCAAGCCATGGGATAAGCCAATAGAATTCTCTTATAATTCTTTTAATTTCTCTCCGGCTGATGGTAGCTTCTCCTCATTCGGTGTTGAGCTTAGTGAACTTGAGTCCTCTGTTTTGTACCCACTTGGTAAGCCATTTAAAATTTACTTATTTTGAAGACATTTTCAGAGATCTAGTTTTCTTGTTTTGTTGATTGTTTTATTTCTGTTCTAATAATTATCGTTTTTCTTCTGTTTTAGAGATCTTCTTTTCCTTTTTTAGTGTCTTAAATGAGAGGGTAGCTTATTGCCTCGGTGTTTCCATGAGATAGACCTTTCTAGCTAGAAACTTCCCTGCAAGAACTATTTTTGATGCATCTCGTCAAATTCCCTGTGTTTGATTTTCATCTGCATGCATGTTAGTGTTTATTGGTATTTTTGTGATGCCTTCCTTAATGCATTTTTATTTATAAATATGTTTTAAAATGTCTGCATATCTGTGAAGTGTCTAGATTTCTTTTTGCTACTGATTTCAATTTTTATTCCATTCTTCTCATAAAACAGACTCTGCACACCATCAGTTCCTTCGTGTGTGTGTGCGTGTGCGTACGCGCGAGCATGTGCAGCTTATTTGATGGCCTACCATTGGGTCTGTTCAAGGAATGAGCATGAGAAGGATGTGCTGTGATTGCTGTGCGTTAGGCTTTGGTTTGTAACAAATGTCTAACGTTAAATTTTTGTTGACTAAGAACAGATTTACCAAGATATTTAATCTATACCTGTTGGTATTTTCAGTTCTCTAAAAGAGCCAACTGCCTGTTTCATTGTACTCAGAACTGATATTCGTCCAAAGGCAAAAAGGTATTAAATTATATTAAAAACAAAGCAAGGGGTTGGGGAGATGGCTCAGTAGATAAACCTTTGTAAGTGTAAGGAGTTTCATTCCTAGCAGGGATGGTGGCTGCCTATATTTCCAGAATTTAGAGACTGGAGACAGGGGAGTCTCTGGGGCAAGCTGGCTAGCCAGACTAGCCAAATTGGAGAGCTCTAGGCTCAGCGAGAGACTCCATCTTAATAAATCAAGTGGAGAATGTTTGAGAAAGACATAGGATGTCAAATTTATGTATGCATATATATATATATATATACACACACACACATGCCTATATAATGAAATATACATGCATACCGTACACACACACGCTTGCATGCGTGCGCAGAAAAACAAAACAACATAAACATTTTTAATATGCTTTAATGTCATTTTCCTAGGGTGTGGGTCTCACATGTCTAGTGTAAGGTGTGGGTGTCAAACACAACCTGATTACTCATGTTCTTATACTAAGTTGTATTCAACTCAATAGAACTACTGGCCCCCAGAGACCCATAGAGAACAAGTTCACAGACTTAAAGAGATCCATGGATCTCTGTGAATCTGAATCATCCTTTATATTCCTACATCCCTGGTTGTCCATGTTAGCTGTGGAATGCCCTTCAAGAGGACAGAATTCAAGACCCAATGACCACAGACTATGGCTGTATCTTCACAAATGTAAATTTGAAGACAGAAGTATTTCAGCCATTCTTTGAAATGTGTATCCTTTAAATTCAGTTTTGGGTGGTGTTTGGAGACATCTCATTTTGTCAAAGCATGTTCTTATTCATGAAACTGCTGGAATTGAGGCCAACATCTCCCACTAGTGTTGTTAACTGGGATCCAAATTGAGATGGTCTCTGGCTGAATACACCCTGGAGAACTCAAGAATTGTTCTGTGTGAGAAATAGCAGGGTTCTCATCGACACAGTTGCTATGGATTAAATTATGCTTATACCACTAAGTGTATTTTGGGGTGGGTTGAAATTTTTTCTGTGCTGCATTAGATCACCATTAAATATCTAGCTGGCTTTATTCCAGAACCATTATTATGAATCATTTAGCTTTTACAAGACTTGTGAGTGCCTTTTCCATTGTTGAAAAAGTTGCTTTGTCCAATATATTTTCCTGGTGCTCTTTCACTTAGAAATGATTATTATTTGCTGACATGAATAAGCTTCTTATGAGTAATTTCTTATTTTACTTTTACTCTTCAAATTAATATATATAACCACTTGACTTTTTTTATTCATCTACTTATTTTACGTCCTGGCCATAGCCTCAACCCCCGCATCCTCTCCTCCCAGTCCTTCTCCCCCATTCCCCCTTCCAATCCCTACAATTCCCTTCTCGTCTGTCTCTGTCCCGGAAAGGGCAGGTCTCCTATGAGTGTCAATAAAACATGACTTACCAAGTTTCAGTAAGACTGAGCACCTCCCCCATGTCTTAAGGCTGGGCAAGGAGACTCAGTATGAGTAGTAGGATCCTTACAGCCAGTAAAGGAGTCTGAGACAGCCCCTGTTCCCACTGTTGGGAGTCTGAGCAAGCTAAGCAACTGTCACATATATGCAGAATGCCTAGGTCAGTCCCATGCAGGCTCCCTGGTTGTTGGTTCAGTCTCTGTGAGCCCCTGTGAGCCCACTTTAGTTGATTGTGTGAGTCTTCCCAATAACCACTTGATTTGATAAGCACTCAGCTATATGAGAGAGATATTTCTTTCCTCCCCACTCTGTGTGACAGAATGTATTATTTTTCCTAATTTGCAAAAGAAGTCACGTCCCTAATCATCACTAATTGATCATTTCCATTATAGACTTTTTGTAGAGACTACATAACTTGAGTTGAAATCTGATTACTCATTAGGATAGTTTGTCTTTAAGAAACCCCATCTCGAGGACTGTTTTATGTTATAGTTAGACATACTTGTGTAGTAGAAAGAATAGATATAATGATTTTCACTCTCGGTTTAATTACATTAGTGAGTGATCTTGATTGAGCAAGCGTGCAGTTTCCCTGAGCTCTGGTAGGCGGTATGTGAGGTTCCCTGAGCTCTGGTAGGCGGTATGTGAGGTAGGAACGGGGCAGCCATCTGCAGGCAGTCATGAGTGTTAAGGATCCTCATGGCTGTGAAGCACCTAGTAGGTGTCTCATCTACAGACCAGTTCCCAGTATCCTCCCTTTCCCTCCCAGTGGCAGACAAGCTCAGTGTTTCCCTTTTCCTTTACCAGGGCCGTAATCAAACATTCTCCATGCTCGTCCTTGAGATGATCTCTGTAAAGATTAGTTTTATATGAATCACATCTGTGTTCTTCAAACCTGACTTAAGCCTAGAATATAGTCTGAACTTTTTCTCCCCAACAACTTTCATTTCCTTTCCCAAGTACAACAACAACAAAAATTTCCTACTTCCCTAAATTTACAATTTTAAACACTTTAGGCGGTTATTAGTTTTATCCTTGTTATGACATTGCCTGTTAAGGAGTTATATTTGATACGGTGCTAGTCAAGAATAGGAATACTATGCGGATCCTAAAACTAGCATTATTATTTATCTGAATTCTCTGAAATCATAAAAATAAATACAACTGTGCAATTGTAGCCTGTTCTCCGCTGGGACTTCAGGCTTGCTTTTAAATCACATATACTTTTCTTCCCTGCTTTGTCTTGGGAGCAATCAATAGAGCTGATCATAGTCATTCCTTCAGCTATAACTCAAACCCCATTACAGGTCTGGGTGCTGCCAGCCTTATCATGTTTGAGCCACCGATTCCATTTCCCACCAACAACTAATATCCATTAGTTTCTTCCTTACACAGTGGCAGTGTTTACTGGGCTTCCAAAGCCAGTTTGGAGCTTAGCTTTGGAATGTTGTAAATTAATCTGACCATATTTGGCTTTAAACATGGCATCTAAGAATGAGATAAAGGTTTTGTTTAATGATGATTAATAGCCTATTTGGATGTATTCATCTGAGGAACTGAAGATAATTTTGTCACCAGGCCACTTCTGTAAGTGCACAAACAGATGGGTCTTGCTCCAAACCCTGGAGGCAAACAGACCAGATGCCCCTTTAATTGCTTGGGGAAGAAGATGTGCGCAGGCATGTCTCCCTCCAAAGGACACTGTGACTGTCACTGTGACAACTCTCAGGTTTGCTGCTTCCCAATGAGACAGAAGCCCCTTGCATTCATTCAGTCACATCTTTCTGGACTGGACTGCTGCTGTTTACCTCGAGGAAGAACCGAAAAGGGATTCCAGTGAATGGATGCAGGTATGCTGAAGCCGTACAGATCTACATGCAGATTCACTCAGAGACAGAAATGTTAGAATATGTTTAGAAATTGCTAGGCCCTCTGGTAATGACAGCTTTGAAGCCAAAAGTTGGTGATTCACACCATCTCCTACAGCCTCTTCTCTCTCTTAATCTGTTTATGGGACAAACAATGTCTTTCTTAGAGATTGATTGTCAGGCTGGGACTTTGAATTGGTCCATAGCAAGCGCATACATGTGGTAGTTAAGGTGCCATTTAGTTTCTAGAGAGATGTATATACATATTAGCTATGCTTACTCCTCCTCTCTCCATCCTTCAAGGTCTTCAATTAGTCATGCTAGCCAGTCTCATGAACGCAGTACCTTCTACTGCAAGGCAAGCAAGTCAGGTTCTCCTGACCCAGAGTATATTAAGAAGCACTTACCTTCTTATCTCTCTTGAATAATTGGATAAGTAAACAAACCATAAATTCTTTCAGGGTCTGGAACAATAATCTAAAGATTCCCAAAACACTGATCTAAACTCAAACAGATATTTTTCAAAAATACAGATTTGGAAACATCAGCGAAGTAACGCAGCACCTTGTGTATAGTGAGAGATTTTAAATGCTTATTTATTAGTCTAAGAAGTAAACAGCACCATTCAATTGCAAGAAAGAACTAACTTTCTACATTATTTTGCACCATTGAGAAAGATTACTGTTTGGAGTTTTTTCTTAATTACTTATTGATTTGAAGAATTTGTAACTGGAAAAGGCTAGTTCATTTTTCTAATCCTGACCTCTGGTTTTATGAATGAGGAGACAGAAGCTCTGGGACTTAAGTGACTGGACCATAGAAAGCAGGTCAATGAGTGAAGTGAGGCTAGAGATCAGTCCAGGTCAATGCAGGGCATAAAGGAGTTCATCCCTGGCTCTCCCAGGCTACACCCATCAGCGTTATTGAGTGAATATTTAAAACAAGGTGATGGGCAGGACTGGTAGAGAGAAGGGGGTCTTTGCAAGAAACGTTTTCTCATGGAAAAAAAAAAGAATTCCCATGAAGGACAGACATGGTCTATGTTAGTTTTTAGTGGGCCCATGAGGCTGAGAGGGAAACAGTTGTCTTCGGTGATGACTTTGAGACTTACGATCCTCTTAGTGAGGCACAGTCCAGGCTGTGGGGCATGTCTGTTTCCAGAAGAGGAGGAACTGGGCAGTGAGCAATCAAGTTGGTATGGGTAGCTATATTTTGGGCAGCTATGCTCTTTCACTTATGTGGTGGAGACCCAGGTCTGCACTTGAGTTCTCCTCTCTCCAAGAGCTGACTGCAGGAGAATGGGTACATTGACAAGAAGACTGAGTTCTAGAGAAGGGGCCTCTTAGAGCGAGGCTGGACCCTAACGCTTCACTGTTTTGCCTTGAAGATTTTTCACACTTCC
Organism: Ondatra zibethicus; assembly: GCA_004026605.1. NCBI lineage: Eukaryota > Metazoa > Chordata > Mammalia > Rodentia > Cricetidae > Ondatra > Ondatra zibethicus. Next base: position 6,681 of record PVIU01006517.1, read on the forward strand.
CGGTATCACTCATTCTGCATCCAGCAATTACTCCTCGCAGACACAAACTCTTCCAAGTGGTAGAACTATGGGAGAGAATAAGAACTCGTTTGCACGCTGCCTTCATTCTCATGGGGGAGGAATTAAATTATATCTCTTTTCTCACCTGCTGCTTTGATATACTGATTTGTTCATTCTTACGTCCCACTCATCTAGAAACATCCAGTAATTCAACTCCATTATTACATGCTTCACCTTCTCCAACCTATGGTAAGCTTTTCTATAAGACAACATGGTCCCTGTAATCCCATTGAGTTCTTTATTTGCCCAGTAGATCCTAACTGGCTGAGACTCCTATGCAGTCTTTTTGCATCTATGTGACTTTGAGTTTCATGGTTTTCCCATTTGTTATTTCCAATGCCTTCAGACAGTTTTCACCCACTTTTTTTTTTTTTTTTTGCCAACACCACTATATCAATTGCTGGGACTTTGTGGGTAAATCCAGATAAGAGTATAGAAGCCAAGATTTGCATTTGGGTTAAGTAGCGTCTAAGATGTAGATCAGCTAGGGAAAGGGCATTTCAGCTGGGAGCAGTGTCCCCAGGTGAGAATTGCAATGATGAGAAGAGCATACAGCCCATTTACAAAGATGACCTGGATTTTCGACATGGACGCTACTGAATGCTTGTCATCAGAGGGAAATCAATGCTGTTGCTGACTATTGAGCAGAGGCACAGGGGCTACTGTGATGAAGTTGTTTTCTAGGGCCCTCAGCGAACGATCTACAAATGACATGCCATCTTGGTGAAGTGAAACAAGATTTTGATTTACGGTGCTTTTTTAGGGAGAGATGCAATGTCTCAAAGGTAGTAGGTGTTACTGAAAATGACATTCTATCTTTGAAAGCCCGGATGGCAGTGCTCATCTTTCTCCTTTAACAACGCTGATGGGGAAGGTAATCTTTAACAATAGCAGCCCTTATTTCCCTAACTATTCCCATTAGAAAGGGGATTTGGCCTCACGTTTGATTCCTAGGAGGTTGAAATTGAATCAGATACAATGATATTATAAATCAAAATGTCTTTGAATCCTATAATAGAAGAAATTTATATAGTGCATATTTTATTCTTAACTCACAAGACAGTTAATTATAGTAGGATATGGTTGACATTTAATTTTATTGTTTGTTGTGTTAGGTCTATTATCCTTAGATGCTGTAATGCCCTCATTGTCTTATTGTGATACCATAGAGTAGCCTACTTCAGTGGATTTCATAGCACAGCAAATTCTCTTTAGAACATCTACAACCTTTTCCTCTTCGAATCTGGGTTGCCTGACAAAGACCTGGAAGGGATGCATTTGAGTTCGGAAGCGAAGTCACAAAATTGTCATGTGCGTCCACCTTATTCTTCTGGGATGTTTGCTCTTGGAAGCCATCCAGCTACCTGACAGATAACATCGACTCATGAGGTGCAGATAGCCTGCGGGCACAGAGTGAGTCCCTCCCCTGCTTCTCAGCCACCCCAGCTGATGATAACATGCGTTCCAGAGAGCAACCCTGTTCTGACTGAGGGTTCATTACTAAACGACAGAGTTATCCTTTCAAGTCTTTGAGTTTGGGATCATTCATTTCACAGCAGAAGACAATGAGAGTAAGTTGCTAGCATATGTTAACATACATCTGCCTTGTGAATCATGTTTTAAAGAGGAGCTACATATTTGGTTTATCCTCACTAAAGGATGAGATATTGACTCTCACAACTAAGTCAAAGCCATGAATGAGACCCACTTGTTGGATATTAGCTTCTATGTCTATTTGGTGGTGTGGTTTAGAGTGGGACTGTATACAGCTCTGTCATACGTTAGCTGGTGGACAAGTTACTTATTCCCATTATCCATAGGACAGGGGAAGTACAAATACCCTTAATCCAGAATTTCTGAAGGTCAAATGACTTAGTGCATGTAAAAATCGTAGGACAATACTTGGTACAAAGCAAGCAGGGAATGGCAATATAACCCTGATACCTTAGGGATGCAATTCAATGATTTGTCACGAGTAAAAGAACTCAAACCCGATAATGATTATTCTGTAGTTTTCTGCACATTCTTGCAAACAATGAACCATGGTGTAGCCAAGCCATGCAGTGTATTTTCATCGAGTTCTCAGGTGTCACCTCAGTGACATGTTCTGATGACAGTCATTAACCTGCAGGGACACTGAGATAATTTTGCTCCAGACTTGATCCTCCTGGCATTTTTGCAGCTGTGAGGATGTCTGCATTTTGTTGAAGGCTCTTTATAAATACAGCTTCCTCTTTGCTTCTGAATTTCAATTTTTAAGTAGAGAGCAGAGGCTTAATTTATCTGTGCATTTCTAAGTATGGCTTCCTTTCTTGAGTTTTTTGCAAATGGCTTTCTGTGGTCACATAATGTATCTCTAACCGGAACATCTTTATCTGTGTTGTCGTTGCTGTAATTGCTATCTTCTGTGTCTTGTGAAGATATAAGGAGGTTTTAAATCTCCTTGGTGGAGAGAGGTGCTTCCTGCCTGGAGTCTGATTTGAAAGTAGATACACGGTTGTGCAAAACAGATACCCTAATACTGCTGGGTGAAGTGCATGCTCAGTAACAGCACCCCAGGGCCTGTGCAGTCCCTCATCGTTTACAGATGCCACCAGCTGACGAAGTGTGGGCATTGCATTCATCTTGCTATTAATGGGCTTATATTTAGATTTCCACAGTTGTCTTGAAAACACACAATTCCTTCAAATTAACATATTACAGGGAAATATTTATTATATTGCTGAGTCATAAGTTAATTCTTTCAAAAAATGTACCTTTCTTTTGTCTGTGTACATATGCATGCCTGTTCATTTGTCTACAGGTGCACCTGCATGCACACATGTATGCATGTGGAAGCCAGAGGACAGCCTCATTTCTCAAGTCTTGTCTCCCTGTTGAGACAGGTTCTTATACTGGCCTTAAGCTTGCCAATTAATCTAGGCTAGCTGGCCAGTAACTACGAGGGACCTGCATATTTCTGTGTCTCAAGTGTGGACCACCATGCCCAACTTTTTTCCTTTTTTTTGTGGGTACTGGGCTTAAACTCAAGTCCTCATGATTGTGTGGCAAGCACCTTACTAACTAAGGTGTCCTCTAATCCCCACAAACCTTATTCTTTCAGTATTTTAGTTTATTATACAAAGTGACATTTCCAAACACATGAGCCATTGCCCTTTGTCCTCACGTCTTCTTCTCCAAAGCCCTCTCCCATTGTTCCTTTTCTTCTTCCAGAGAATCCTCTTCTGCTTCTGTAAGCAGAGACTCCTCATTTATTTCCTGGCCACCCAGACCCAAATAATAACACAGAAACTATATTAATTACAACACTGTTTGGCCAATAGTTTAGTCATGATTTTTAACTAACTCTTACATAGCCATGTGGCTTGGTAGCTTTTATCAGTGAGGCATTCTCATCTTGCTTCCTTCTCATCTGGATGACGACTGCAGACTGAGCCTTTCCTTCTCCCAGAATGAATGTGATAAAGTAGTCCCACACTTGCTTCCACGCACGTGTATTCCCTTTGCCCTCTTTACTCCCTTCTCTTAGTCTTACTCTTCTCAAAATATTCTTTCTTTTTTCTAGTTTCATGACTCTCTAATATATATTTATATTCATATGAGAGAACACATAAGGAGTTTGTCTCTCTTATTAGGGATTTGTTATTAAAAGTATTGCTGAAGTTCCATTCATAGTCGGTGATGTCACTTGATCTTGCCATTTCAACTCAGTGCTTTGAGTTCCCGAGGAAAAAGTAACAATAAAGCTTTGTCTGTGCTGCACATTTTGGGCATTGATTTGAGAAGAACATAAGCTTCACATCCTTGTTTGAGGAGGAAGCGGTCGCACGCCTTTCACTTTGTAGAGAAACCTGAAGCTTTAGACAAAGCTGGAAAGGGACTAACTTAAGCTGCATTTGGCTATAATCACAGGATCAATGTTGTTTTGTCAATAGAAATATCATTGAGGTATCATGAAAGTGATTGATGTTCCACTGGCAGCCCTATGGCCACCTGGGGCCTCAGGTTTAGGCCAGCTGTACCATTAGGCATGACTTCTACATTCCAGGAGAGAAGAAGGGGAAGGGGAAAGGAGCAACAGCTCATAACAGATGTATTTTATCCTTTAAAATCAAGAAAACTGTGTCTTTCCGCTGCCCTGTTTATTGAACTTCTCACTGTTAATAAGTCACATGGCATTTAACATCAAAGCTTGTCTTAGCTATCCGCCGCTGTGTAACAAATTACCCTACCACTATGCTTAACCCCCAACATGCCTGTGTGTCAGTGACCCAGTGACAGCTTATCTTAGCTATCCGCCTCTGTGTAACAAATTACCCTACCACTATGCTTAACTACCAACACGCCTGTGTGTCAGTGACCCAGTGACAGCTTTGCTGGTGCCTCTGTTCCCAGGCTTCTCATAAGGGGGCCAAAGTGCAGACAGGCATGGGATTACAGTTTTACCTGCAAAGTGGAGAGGAATACACCCTCACTCACAGGATGGCTGCGTTCAATGCCAGTTGGGTTTGTAATGCTGACTTTAGTTAACTCGCAGGCTACTGATTAGAGTTCTTCTGTTCCTTCTCCTGAAGTCTCCCATGGGGCATGTCACAACATCATACTTAGCTTGTCTTAGAATAAACAAGAGTAAAAGAAGCAGGGAAAACATAGTGGCCACAATCTTTTATTTTTGTTATTGTTACTATGATAAAGTAGTTGTATGGGACAGGGTCTTACTCTCTGGCCTAGGCTGGCCTCAGACTTATAATGATTCTCCTGCCTCAACCTCGCAAGTACTGGTATTTTAGGTGTGAGCCACTATGCAATGCTTCATAGTTTTGTTTTGTTTTATTTTGAAAGTGACACCATTACAGTGCTCCATGATTCTGCTTTTATGCATGACAGGAGGTCTAACCTGCGCTGTGGGAGTGGCTGTATAAGCCATAGGTCTAGCCTATGCTCAGTGGAGTGGCTGTACAGGCCAAGGGAACACAGAAGGTAGGATCTTTAAGAGCCATCTTACAAGTTTTCTACCCCGTGCAGGAAGGCAAATCCTCTAAGCGCATGTTACTGACACACAAAGTCCTGAAAGAGAGACAGTGGATGATGTGACATGTGCAGTTAGCCATTGCTCACACAGAATGAAGAAAAGCACAAAGGGGAATTGAATGCTGGATGCGCCACCTCATCCATGACTTAACTAGCAACTTTGACCCTCTGTTCTCGTAACAAAGTCACAAAGTTATTGTCTGAATCGCATGAGAAAATGAAGCATAAAGGCCTATGTTGCTAGCTCTCTGTCACCTGTAGTTTGTCTATTTCTATATAGTGGAGCTGAAACCAGAGTCCGGTTCCCGAACAGAATGGCAGAGTTTCCTTAACACAGCATAACATAGCCCCGATGCACAGATTCTGAGACCCATTGTAGAAGCCTAACATCTAGATAATTGACTTTCTTTATAAGTTACCACCATTTTTAAAGGGCCGTCTCCACAACCGCCTAGGCAAATGTCAAGCAGCCGCACACAGGAAAGAGATGTGCAGCCAGGCTGTTAGAACACCTATGCCAGCACAGCCATCCGATTCCTTTGGCTTTGAAACCCTGTTGCTCTTTAAGTGGAGGCCTTTTATTTTAGGTCTGTCTTTGGGTTACATAAAGATATGTTAGGATCTTGCTACAATTTTTCTCTTCATTTTGACTTTAAGTATAAATTACAGTTTTGTAATAGATAAGAGCTGAAGTTTCTTAGATGAAATTCCTTTACATACCTTTGAGTAGATTGGATATTGTTTCTAGAGTCCAACCTATATTATGATTATCATGTATCTGTCCTATCTTCATTCAACACATTTGGTTTGAACACTGCTTGGCCAAGCGCAGAGGAAGATGCTATCCAGAGATGCAGAGTGGATGTGAAAGAGGTAATTCCGTGAATAGCAGTAACTCAAACTGGGGAGGGGGATCGTTTCCTGTAAGTATTACTGGAAACACTGGATGCTAAGGGGGATTAGAGAGGAGGGGACCACTTCAAGCTTATAAATCAGGAAAAAAAGTCACTCTAGAGCATGGCCAGCTTCTGAATACAGATTAGGCAATTAAGCATTTGAAAGGAAAGTTTGCTGACTTTGTCATCCTTTCTGCTCAAGTGTGTGGTTGACAGTGTTGTATGCAATCATTCCATAGAAGGCTTCTTAAATCAGAATGCTTAATCCACCTGCCTTAGGAAAATAGGAAACACCACCCTGGCAGATAGGACTCAGCCCTGCTGAATGTGGGTCTTTTATATCCACACACGATAATCTGACCAGTGTCTAAAATGGAAGATCAATCAGGTGAAGGCAGAAGGCACTGAGTAGGAACAGGACAAGCGGCAGCGTCAAACTTGCGAGGGTGTCTCTGTCACAGCTATTGCGTGGTTGTGAAGAAACTGGACTGAGACTGTCTGCTGTTATCTTTGGGTGAGCAGGCATCCTCTTGTTTTGATTCTGCATTTACAAGGATGCTGATTTCACAGCTGTAAGAAAGAAATGAGGTAACATTTAGGGTTCCTCAGAGAAGAGCCTGGTGCATGGTAAACACTCTGTGTGTTTCAGCTCTCACAGTGGTTTGAAGTGTGATGAATTCCCAAGACGCCAGTCTCTTACATTTATATAGGAGTGGAGTACAAAAAGCTTTTTCAAAAGCAGATTGATGAATTGCTTATTGTCTTTTCCTGGATAATGGAGAATTTAAGAAATTCAGCAAACTGTACTAGATTAGCCTCTTCTGATCCTGCAATGTGAAGTCTTATGAGAGAAAGTGTATCAGGGAAGCCATTCTAGTACTCTATTCTCTGTACAGTTATCACAGTCTCCCCTGTTCCCCTGGGCTGCCTCAGCAAACCAGGAAAGACCTGGATGTTGCAAGACAATGGGAAGTTCTTGGTTTACAGTGCCAGAGGCAGAGGTTCCAAGTCAAGGAGGTAGCAACCTGTCCTCCCCATTTCTCCCCAGTTTCTGATGATGCTCACACTCTGTATCCTTGGCTGGCAGCATCCCCACGTCTTCGTCAGTTATCTGAGGCCATTCTTTTATGACTAAAATTTCCCATAGCGTCTTCATCTCACAAAGGATAGCAGCCATATTGGATTAGGGCATGCACTGGTGCCACCATCTTAATATGATTCCTATAATGATGTCTTCGTCTTAATTTGACTACTGTAAAGACCTTATTTCCTGATAAGGCCATATTCCCATTATAGGTGTGTGTTTGTATGTGTGTGTGTGTGTGTGTGTGTGTGTGTGTGTGTGCATGTGTGCGTGTGTGTGTGTGCATGCGTGCATATGTGTATGTATATATATGAGAAATAATTCACCATTAAATGCTGTCTCTTAACACTGAGGAGGCTTAAGGCTCCAGGAGAGGCTAACAGATGCTTTGATGAGTATGTGGGGACAGGGACAGAAGTGCTCTGAGTAACTTTTGAGTAGTTCCTAGTGTGGCTGACCTGGTTGCTGAGTCGTTTTTATCCCTGGTTCCATTAATGAATTCCGGGTCAAAAGCAGTTTAGAATTTATCATTGTACTGGGGGAGAGTCATGTATTTTCTGTCTGATTCCTTGGGAGAAGTCAGTGGGCTCAGTAAATCACATAACCTGGGGAGAAGTCCAGACGATGAAAAGCTGCTGCTTATGGCAGATGGCCTGCTCTTCACTAGCTTCTAGCTGAGGCTGTGTCATGGTCCACAACTCTGCCATTTGTCGCTGTGGATCCTGAAAGCAGCAGATAAAAGTTTCAAAGGCTTAGCTGCCTGTAATTTAAGAATGAACTTGGTTAGAAGTCAGATCAAGCAAAGAAAATGAAAATGTCATTGCACAAAAGAAAAATGAACAAACCGGTGGGAATGTAGTATTTTTAAAATAATGTTTTGTATCCCCCACCCTCTGGTTATTTTAGTTTTGTTTTTGCCTTAGCTTTTGAAGCCAATGCTTAGTTTTGGCTGTAATCTAGTAATGACTAGTGTGTGAGAGGGAGTAAAGTAGACACCAACTTTCCTAAGTCTGGAAGAAATGCCAAAGCTCTTGCACGAAACACCGTCTGTCACCTATATGGAGGCACTCCTTCTTGGGAAATGAGGCCATTTGTGGCATTGTTAAGAGTTTCAGGATAGAGAGTTGGGGGGCCGAGAGAGTGGTCCTATCCAATGATACAGTGAAAACAAGATGGTGTGGGCTAGGGAGATGGCTCAGTTGGAAAAGTAATCTTTGCACATATGAGTGCCTGAGTTTGGATTCCCAGCAGTCATATTAATCTTAGACATGCATGATGGCCTACCTGCAGTCTCACTGTCTGGGAGCAGAGAGGGGTGTTTCAGGATAAGCTGGCTAGTTATAATCTGAGCCTTCTCAATATATAAGGTGGAGGGTGGTCAAGGACCTCAGAAATGTAAACCTGTGGTCTTCATGTGCATGTGTAATCACACATGTGTACCACATATATACATGCAAAGAAAAAAAACCAAGATAAAGCTGCTGTATACTTATATTTTGATAGATATGCATTATAATTTATATACTTTATATATTACAGTTTATAATTCTAGTTGTTCCCAGTTTAAAGGGTGTTTTAATTTTAAATGTTGAAGAGTTACAACATGGAATTCATCATCATTATCATTTTATTAGTGTAATGGATGGTAGTCACGTCTTTATTAAAAAGTCGTTCCACCAGGGATGATGTCTGAATCAGTGTATTAACTTACATTGATCCAGTTTCTTGATTTGGACTGAAAGTTTAAACTTTAGGGCTTTACGGAAAGAAGGGCCCAGTTCTGGAACTAATCAGAGCAATGGAGGGAAGGTCGACTTTACTAATCTATTGTAGGTGCTGACTATTCTCATAGACAACAGCCAAAAGATAAGACAAGGAGGCCAGATACAATGAGAACATACACTGTAATTCCTGTTCATGTACAGTTAAAAATGGGCAAAGTTCGGGGGCTGGAGAGATGGTTCAGCAGTTAGGAGCACTGGTTGCTCTACCAGAGGACTAGGGTTCAATTTCCAGAACCCACATGTTAACTCATTCACGACCAGCTATAATTCCAGTTTCAGGGGATCTGATGCTCTCTTCTGGCCTCCTCAGTCACCAAAGACATATGTGATGTACAGACATATATCCAACCAGAACACCTATACATATATACACACACACACATATATACATGCATACACACATATGTATATAACACCCATACATATACACACACACATACACATGCATGCATACAGCAAAGCTAGCCTACAGTGTTAAAAGTTGGATATGATATACTGTGTACAGAGATCATGATCTGGGAGAAGGCATGCTGGGACTCTGATAATGTTCAGTTCACAATCTGGGAGCTGATGATTTCAATATGTTTTTTCATCTTAATGAAATTTATCAATCTCTATACTTATAATCTGTATACTTTTTGCAACTTTTATATTAAAAAATTAAAAACCACTGTTAATAGAGTTTAATGGGGACTTATACATTTTCTTAAGATAAACTTATCCTGAAAAATTTGGATTTTGTATAGTTATTGATGTATGTTATTAAAATTTATCTTGATGTTATTTAAGGCAGATTTGAGAATATGTTCACACACGTAAAATTAAGAAAAGTATTTATGCCAAAATTGCTAAATGTTTCTCTGGGACCTTGCATTGATGTTCCCCATAATTAATAACTACTTTTGTTTCTAAAATTATATTTTCAGCTATATAAATTATTCAAAAGCCCTCTTGGGGACAGGATTAGCTGTAATTTATATTCATTTAGCATAAAGAACTTGTTTATCAGATTTCCTCATTCCTTGGCAGTTAATATTATGTTTATAAGTTTTAGGAATCTGAAACCTGGACAAAAGAAAAATAAGAAAGGTGGGGGTGTTGTGTGGAGTCTTAGGAGAGGTGTGTGGCAGTGGGTACTGATACAACATCAGAAGACAAAAGTCTAAATATGAAATCAAAAGCAGGATGAAGGAATCCTGTTTGGGCCACACACCTCACTCTTACATTGGCCACCTGTGTTGAATTCCAGTTGATGGGATGGATTTAGACTGTTGAATAATTGTTAAAGGATTTAAAAAATTTTAGATTTTGTTCCAGATTTTACCTATTTAAATTGCTTTTGCCTGAGTGCTTCAAGAGGAATGTAATGAGATAGATTTAATAACATATTTAATATGTTACTCTCTGGTTGAATAACCAAGCCATTTATAGGTAAAATATTTAAATTAAAATATATGTGTAAGATCATTGGGGATGTGTGGAAAAGTCATACTCATTGAATGAGAATGTCCTAGCCTAAACCTTGCTCTGGTGTCTCTCAAGGGTCACTGGAGTAGCCTCTAACTGGTCTCTGTTTTGCTTTTAAACAGAATGTGTGTGTTTGGTTTATTAGCACTTTTAGTATTAACTGATGTTCATCTGCCATACTTGACCTATTCTGCTGTACTTGACCTATTTGTGCATTTGTTTGTTTGCCAATCATGAAGCACCACCTTTCTGGTGGGAAACAGTGAATGAACTGGGATAAACTATCTACAAAGAAAGTTACTAGCAGGGTGGTGGTGGTGCATACCTTTAATCCCGGCACTTGGGAGGCAGAGGCAAGTGCATCTCTGTGAGTTCCAGGACAGTCAGAGCCATTACAAAGACAAACTATCTCTTGAAAAAATAAAAAATAGAATAAATTTAACTTGCCCAATACATATATAAAACTATGTCTGGCACTAGTAGTAATCACAGATTACTGTCAGACTGACCCAATCAAGAATAAATGCTGATAATCACTGTTGCTAAAGCTTTATGGGAAGCAGCTGATTGACATAATCTTGCCAGTGGCAGCTTAAGCAGCTGGATTGTGATTTAAAGCATCCTACTCCATGGCCAGAGACCACTATAGAATCAGTGAGTCCTAAGTTCTTTAAAAGAAGGAGTGGAATGCCAAAGTTAAGAATTAAGTTTGAACGTAATGAGTTTGAATGAGAAAAACATCACATTTCTTTGCAAGTTGATAAGTAGAACAAACATCAGAAACTCATCAAGTGCAAGCACAAGGCAGCCCGACTCCAGGGCCAGGCTGAGCACAGCTGTGCTCTGATGGCCCGACAGACTATTCTTGTCTGTCTTTTCATCACAAAAGACCAAAGCCCGTTTGCAGTTTGACTCTGCTAGAAATGCCCTGATCTAAATCTCCATGGTGTTGCTCATGAGTGACTGGGGTAGTCTCTGCCTTGCTCTTGTTTATGAACAGGTTTTAATAGCCAATTTCATGGTAGTCCTGTGAAGTAATGTATTTCTTATGTGGTTACCATTGAATTTCCTTTCCATATCACAGTGATTTTACATTGTTTACTACAAAGAGAGAGGAAAGACAACTAAGTCCTCTGGCAGGGTCAATGGATGGATCTTTATTTCTCCTCTTCTCCCTCTTTCATATTTTTAGTTTGTTTTATGTGTATGAATCTTTGCCTTCATGTTTGTCTGTGCACCATGTACATGACTGGTGCCCACAGAAGTCAGAAGAGCATCAATCCCCCCAGGAACTGGAGTTACAGAGAGTTGCAAGACTTCATGTGGATGCTGGGAACCAAACCGTGGTCCTCCGCATGGACAACAAGTGCTCTTAACCTCTGAGCCATCTCTTCACCCCCATTTCCCACTGTATTTCTCTTCTGTGCCCAAGCTGGCCTCCAGCTCTGTGGAGAAGAGGAGAACCTTGACTTCTGGTCCTCTTCCCTCCATGCCCTAAGTGCTGGGATCACAGGTGCCTGTCCCTGCATGCAGTTTACGCAGCGTTGGATTGAGTCCAAGGCTTTTTGGACACTAGGCAAGCACTCTAGCTGAATTACATTCCTTCCTCTTTCTAATGTTAATGGTTAGGTGTATAAGACTTGAAAATTCATGAGCAGTCATCTGTGGTGCTCTCCGCTCTGCTGCAGATTGGTTGCCTTCCTCGTTGTGTTGCGTGTGTTGATAATATCAGATGTGTGCTCAACAGGGGAGAGCCTTCTTTCAGCTTAACCCTTGATGGGATCCAGATCTCTGTATGTAACTTTAGGCATCTGTTGATTGGAAGACTTTTTCTTTCTTTTGCAGACTAACTCTTGTTACTCTGTACATTTCAAGTGTCCTTCCTCCTCCATTGCCCTCACATTACTTCCATTACTTCTGGTGCCCGTTTGGCAAGAGGCGTTTTCACTGTGAAATAACCCTTGACCCAGCAGGGTGAGCTGGAATCATGGGCAGCAGAAACATTACTGAATATTCCTGCTCTGGAATGAGTATCAATAATTATTGTTGAAAATGACCTCAAAGTCAATAGATAAAAGGCACTAAACCAAAACAAAATGTCAGGCCTCAAGTCAGTTTGTGCTATCAGATTTGACAGGTGCCTGGGCCTGCTTTATTGCTGCTCATTGTAAGGGCAGCTGGACTAATGGAGAGTGGAGGAGGATAGTAACAGCAGTCACAAAGGATAAGTTCAAGATCTTATTTTCATAAATGTAGCACAAACATATGGTCACTGAATACATGTTGAAGATCTGTGTCACATCTTTGAAGAGACTTTGGGCAAACTATGGTCTCTGAAGCTGAATTGTTATTAGGCCCTTAATCCATGTCTGTGGCCAGCAACTGAATTCTGAAGAGTTCGTCCTAGGAAAAATGTGCTGTAATGGCAGTGATATAAACACCCTAGTGCTCCTGTCTGCGACCCCTGCTAAGACTCCATGTTGATATTTTTAATAAGTGTACTGGTTGCTTTGATAAGTGGTTGTCTTTCTGCTTTTAAAATGCTGTAGAAAGTGGCCTTGGGTACATGCCTGTAACCCCAGCTCTTGGTGGTGACTGGAAGGAGTCACCATTAGCTCAAGGCCACCCTCGGCTACATTGCAATAAAAAAATCCAAAATGCTAATGAATAATGTCAGTCTTAAAATAAGAATTATAATTTAGACAAGTAAAAGCCATGGCCATTTTTGCCTTTTCAGTTCTCTTTTATGAATATGTTTATTAAATTTCTGCACCAACTTACTGAATGCTATGTAGTATTCTAGATCTTCAAATCCTCTCTTCATGAATTTTGCATTCTTGGTGCAGGACATATGAAACAAGTCAACAGATAAAATATAGACATAAGGTCAATAGCATTTTAGATATAAACGCTCAGGGAAACAGTGGGTGAAAAGGGGAGAAAGCATGAGCTTGGAAGCAGGATTGAGCCTTTAGATGGGTCTCCCTGGGAGAAGGTGGCACTGGCCTGAAGGAATTCAACAGCACCGTGGCAGTGTAGAGACGTGGGCTTGCCTTTTTGTGAGTTTGGAAGCACTTGGTCTATGTCGTGGATGTTGAGAATCGCACTAACACGACCTGACTTATATATAGTTTAAAAGTCTCCCTCTGGCTATTGGGTTGAAAAAGGGAGAACATGAATTGGAATAGGGAGATGGTGGTTTTGTCCTTTAGAACTGGAAAAATCAAAATAAATGTTTTGAAATTTATCCAGAAAGAACGAATTGCAAGAAACTAGGTTGAAAAGTTGCATCCTTCGATCCTTTGTCTTTTTATTAATTGTTACATAAAGTAACTTTGTAGGTTTGAGTAACTATATGTCAAGATGATATATTCTTTCTTAAGTATGTGTGTGTAAGAGAGAGAGAGAGAGAGAGAGAGAGAGAGAGAGAGATTTGGTGTGAATGTTTAATGTTTAAAGGAGAAAGAAATGGATGGAATAGGAATAGATTAGAGTGTTATAAAACTCTGGAATTCAGAAGACTCAAGCATTGAATATTCAATATGCCTAAGGGTCTTCTCTTGCAATTTTAATGCTTGAATCACATTAAGATGTATTAGGAGAAGCCACAACTATCAAACAGCTTTTTACCTGATGTGTGTACTCTTGGAAAAGGCAATATCATACCTGCAAATTCGTTTTCATGTAGGGTTATACCTGGTCCTTTGTTGAATGACATTGGGATGAATTGCCATTTCAGGTAACAGAATTATCCTTCCTGGAGTTCTTTAAAGATTGGATAAAGTAGTGCTGGCCATGCTGAGAGGGTTTAATTTAGGCCAATGGAGGTCAGATTACTTGACCCCACATGCATCCTCTGATTTAGTAAGACGCAGTCATTCAGTGTTCTTTAAAATCTGTGCTTCTCTATGGTGGCAGCAGGGTCTGAACCAGGGCAATTAGAAATGGCATGAACAAAAGGAAGTGTTCTGAAGTACACTCCTCCTCCTCCTTCTCCTCCTCCTCCTCCTTTCCTTAGAGTTGTCAAAGAGAAAATAATTTAAGGGGAGCAAAAACACCTTAAATAATCTACACAGCGTTTTTATTTACTCTCGCTGTGAAGCTTTTGTGCAGGCATACAGACACACACATAGATAGAAAAAAATTTCAAGCATGGTTACACTGGAAGGAATTTAACTACATGATATACAGGATATGCAAAATTAAGTTATTATGTCTATAGGAAAAGAATGGTTATGTTTTAGAAGGAAACTGAGGCAACTTGTGTGTGTATAAAAATGTATAGGCAGTATTGAGGAAGCCTGAGCCGGCTGTGTGTGTGTGTGTGTGTGTGTGTGTGTGTGTGTGTGTGTGTGTGTGTGTGTGTGTGAAAATGTATAGGCAGTATTGATGAAGCCTGAGCCGGCTGTGAGGTTGTCAGGTCTGCTTTCATCTCAGCCTTTCCTTTGCCCTGGGACATTTCAGAGCTCACTTTAATGCTGGCATTGTGCCTCGTTTCCTTTTATCTTCCCTTCTCACCCCAGCCTCCATTTAGGGGGTCAGGAATTCTTTTGAGGATCTGAATGAAGCCCTGAAAGCTTTTCCCTCAAACCTATGTGTGCACGTACAGAAGATTTGCATAAAAGTTCAGGGGGGAAGGGTCTCATGTTTTCAGTAATCCATCTGGGGACGTCATCTGAGTGTGAGTGAATGAGGGTGTGTCAGTAACAACACGCAACTCCAAACGATGCCATGGGAACAATAATGAGAGACGTGTGTGTGTGTGTGTGTGTGTGTGTGTGTGTGTGTGTGTGTGTGTGTTGGGGGCATGATCAGCAGGTAAAAAGTACAGCTTGATGGACAGGCCAGAGGAGTTTCTGTATGGAAAGAGCTAGTTGCTTTGGATTGTTTCGGAGGCGATAGTCCCACACATAACCACTGGCCACATGCTGTTCCCTAGTTAAAGAATTCAGTTCTCTATTCACAGAAAGGGGTTTTCAAGTACTGAGTGATAGAGTGTGCTAATGACTTGTGAATTAGACAGTAAAAATATATGACATCCTTGTTAGACAGTTTTTTTTTTTTGGTTTTTTTTTTTCTTTTTGAGCAGAGTTACTCTAAAATTGGGGACTTTAAATGGAGTGAATTATGGAAAGTCAGTCTTTGTCTCGCTATGGCCAGAAGCACTGTATCACGTTTAGCCACCCCACGCCTGTTATGTTGAACTGGCTTCCTCACAGCATAGAGAGCTTTCTGTCATTTGGAGGACTCATGCAGAGATGATTCCTACCTATTCCAAGTGATGCAGAAGATTCTGCAAAGAGCAATAGGGCATTTATGTGGGGGAATGACTCTGCAAGTCAATGTTTCTTTTGCTAACAGTGAGGACACAGACTCGCGGCTACACACTTTTATCCTAGCACTCACAAGTTGTTAGTGGAAAAGGCTCGATGTCCTTACAAAACCCACTTCAGTGGTTTTGCCTTTAACGTTTGAACAATAATGAGTTCTTTGAGGTTCTTGTTGAACAGCATCTCTGATTATGCTTTACCCCCTCCCCCGCCCCACGCCCATTGTCTGTGAAGAGACACCATGACCACCGTAACTCTTATGAAAGAAAGCATTTACCTGGGGGGTTGGCTTACAGTTTTAGAAGTTTAGCCCATTCTCATCATGACAGGAAGCGTGATGGCGTGTAGGCAGGCACTGGACTTGGAGCTGAGAGATGCATCCTGATCCACAGGCAGAGAGAGAGAATGTGTGGGGTGGGGAGCCCTAGTACAGGTGTTTGAAACCTCAAAGCCCACCCTCAGTGACATACTTCCTTCAGCAAAGCCGCACCTCCTCCAACAAGGCCTCATCTCTTAGTCCTTTCAAATAGTGCTGCTCCCTGGTGACTAAGCATTCAAATGTATGAGCCTATGCATGGGGGGCACTGTAATTCAAACCACCACACCCACATTCTCACTGTCCCCTTCCACTGTTCTGCAGCAGAAGCTAAGCTGCAGCTCAGCTGGCATTCTCCTCTCTAAGTTTTACTGTTTCTATCAAAGTGACATGTCTTTACCACTTTTCTATCTCCTACCCAAGTCCCAGAATATTCAGACCTATACCGTTCCTTCGGGTTGCTGAAGTCCCTTACCATGAAGTGCTCAAATATACACACTCTTTAACATCACTACATTTTTGCCTTATCTCTTATGAGTGTCTTGAATGCCAAGATTCCTGTTTTTCTGCATATGTCCCTTTTCTGGCTTCCTTCATAGAACATAAAAGTTGTGTGAGGCAGAGCCCACCACTGCCTCCTCTGTCATCGTATTCCTGCTGTGCAGGGTATGTTCTCCCACCATAAGAAGTACCTAGTAAAGTAAATATTGCCTAACTGTTTTCTTCAATGTGCCCAATATTATGCTGAGCTGGTAAAGAGTTCTTAACATTGCTGTAGGCAAACATGTACATTTCTATAAAAATAAGAATTAAAACATGAATAGGAAGAAACGATGGTTTAGTGGGAAAGAAGGCTTGCTTGCTACCAAGCCTGAAACCTGAGTTGGATCCCTTGGTCTCACATACTTGAAGAAGAGAACTGATACCTGTAAGTTGTCCTCTGACCCCCACATGCATGGCATGAACCCATCCATGCAAAATAAATGAGTATGCAAATAAATGCAATTAATTATTAACGTATAATAAGTGTGTAAGTTTCCCCACCATATAAAGAATTTAGAAGTCACCACTTCTATCCTAGTAATAGGAGAAGTTGAACAAACAGAAATAGGCGACTTTCTTAGACTCTTCAGCAATCTTGGAGCAGTACCTCCCCGTATAAATCTCAGGAGAAAGGTAAATTCAGACAGAGTTAAGAATTCCTTCTGTGCAGCATGAAGAGTGAGAGCCTGGAGGAACTAGAGTTGAGCAGCGTTAGAGTGAGAAGTTGTTGGGCACGGAAGACTGGGGCGGTGTGGGGTGGTGGTGACTCACACTGACCTGAACCAACCTCCAGGAGCATGAGGGTTTCACAGGGAAAACCGGGAAATACCCTGCTGGCTCAAAAGGGGGAAAGGGAAAATAGCCACTGTGGCATCCTCTCCAGTAAGCCTTTCAACAAGGGCCTCCAAGGGAAATAGCTCTCCCAGAATCCCATCCCTCTTGAAGACAAATTTCTCTACTCAAGCCCTCTAGATTTTCCTTACTACCAACAGGGAGATACTCCATTCTTTCTAGCCCCTGTGACGTGGCTCCTGTGCTATTATGAGAATACTAGAGAAGGGGGAGAAGGGAATACTAGAGGAGCTTGAAAGCTCTGATATCTCCATGTAGAGTAGACATTAAACAGCTTGATGCTAGCCAGATTACCATTACCCCTCACACTGAGGAATGCTTACTTTGGCTCCCATTATCCAAGACATCATCTATAACTCTCATTTTTAAAAAAGCAACAAGTTATGCTAAAAGGCAGGGAAAAACAACCTAGAAAAGGAAAAAGGATAAAGTGTTGAAGCAGACTGAGGTCTGATAAAGAATGTGGAATCCTCCAAATGATGACATCGAGCCACTGTCGTTCATTGTGAAGGGTTCTAACAGCAAAATTAGACAATATGCATGAACAGATGGGCAAAGTAAGAAAAGAGGGAAGCATCCAAGAAAAAATTTAAAAAAGAAATGGGTAGAAATCCTGTGTATACAGCCAGGAATGAAAACCATGGTGGAGGGATCTCCCTGGAGGACTGCACTGGCTGAGCAAGGGCTCACTGAGCTTACTGATGGAAACTGGAAACCCTGACCTGAAGTTCCAAGATTCAGGGTTATAGGGGGAAAACACAAACGCTCAAGGATGGTGATGCAGTATCAATAGGCAAAGTGTACATAGAATTAAAGGTCAGAAGGAAAAACACAATGAAAGAATGAGTGGTATAGGGAAACATTTATAGTAATGATGATTATTTTCTCCAAACATCAGGGAATCCAGAGAACACCAAGAGAGATAAAAATGCCAAGCTGTTCCCCATAGATAAGCAATGTCCATGTCCTAGGAAGCAGAGAGGAAGTTCAGAAAGAAGTTATGAGTTGGGCTAACCTATACAAGAAAAAGAATGGGAGTTACAATGGGCAGCCTGTGAGAAATCATGCATGTGGTATGCATGATTTAAAGTGTGAAAAGAGAAACGCAGAGCAGCCTTCCTGTTCATATCCAGGAAAATTATCATTCAGAAGGGAAGGGGAAACAAGCACTTTCTCTGGCAAACAAAACTGAAGGTTTCATGGCCAGCACATTTGCCCTGCACAAAACGCTGAACTAAGTTTTTTGTAGCAAAGGAAAATGATTTAGTAAACTCAGAATCTTGGGTCTGTGTGAGCAAATAAAGTGTGGGGGAGAAAAAGAGAAAGAAATTCAAGTAAAGTGAAATCCTTTGTTTTTCTCATAACTTGTTTAAATAAACTGACTTAAAGAAATAATTGTAAGACTGTATCAGATAATCACAACATTTGAGTAATAAAATAAATGACAACAATGTCATAGGAAGAGCAGAGAAATAAACAATATTCAGCTGTATAATTCTTGAACTGTACATGAACTGGAATTCTGTTCTTTGAAACTGAACTTGAATTAGTTTAAATTGCATATTGCAAATCCTTATAGAACAACTAAAATTATGAGTATAATTGATATGTGTAGAGAGTGTGAAATGGCGGTGTAATGCAAAATGCACAAAGTAAAATGAGACAAAATGGCAGGGGGTGCACAAATAATGCAATAAATAGAAAATTTGCCAACATGGCAGATATTAATACAACTATGTAAATGATTACTTTAAACATAATTGATTTAAATATACCAATCAACTAACTAAAACATAGCATTGAACTGATTAAAAAAATTATTTGATTCTAAATCCTCATGTCTTAAAGAATAGGGAAGGAAGCATACTGCATTCACAACAGTGCTTTTAAAAAGCAAAATTCACCGTCTTGATTTCAATTTCAGCCAAAGTAGATTTCACCCCCAGAATTATCAGGGACAAAGAGGGACATTTGATAATGATAAGGAAGTTAGCTGTCCAAGAAAGAATAGCAATTTGAATACCCCAGAACAGCACCAGAACATGTGAGGTGAAACTGAAGGCCAGGAGAAATACAGCTACTAGAGTAGCTTCAGACTTCAACATCTAGATCAATTGAGCAGAAAATCAGAAGCACAAAGTTGAAGAAGATAGCGCTATCAGTTAGCTTGATCTAATCAACAACTGTAGAACACTCCAGCAACAGCAGAACCATTCTTCTCAAGCATTGTGTGAACATTAGCCAGGAGTAAACAAATTGATCCATAAAATTTCCTTTATCTAATTTAAAAGAGTGATATCACATAAATACATACTCAGGTGATAATGGGCTTAAACTAGAAGTTGCACTAGAAGGAAATTTGGAAGACTCTCAAATATGTGGGTATTAAATGGTACTCTTTTAAGTTAAAAAAAGAATCAGAAGTTCTAAGATCAATCAAAATATTTGAATAAAAGAAAATGTGAAATTCCATAAAATAGTGGGATATAGGTATAGCAGTGATGAGAATAACTTAAAGTATTCAATGTATGCATTCAAAGAGGAAAAGAATGAAGTAAACAGATGCCTTTCAATATGCAGCTGGATTGGTGCACTGTGTGGAACATCCACACAGTCCCACAACCTTGGAGAACAGGCACCAGCCCTTGCATCTAAATAACTGATGTATCTTCTTCGCTCTCAGGCCTGAGGATTGCGATTTTTCCATTCCCTAGTGTAGATTGTATACAATGTCTTTGTTCCAAAAGTATAGGGTAAGAAAGGAGAAGGAAATACTTTTACCATAGTTACTCAAAGGAGTCATAGTAGCTACAGACGTACCCCAGAGGATAAAGGCTGACGTCAGTGACAGTTGATATCATGCATAATGTGATAAACATGAGTTCTTGCATCCATGGTCTTGCTGCCACAAACATACAGTCCCTGTTTAATCATGCAAAGCAATGTCAGTATTTCCTCCCCTCCCATGATGATCCGGGCCTTTCCACGAGGCGGTGCAGTGTAACTATCCCATCTGGAGCTGAACTCCAAAGTCTTTTTTTCTCTGAACCCTGACCAGTTATGAGGTTCTGTGTTATTTGCTCTCTACTACAAAACAAAGCTTCCCTGATGAATTTGGAGATGCAATAATCTGTGATAGAGAGAAGTCACTGAGAGCCAGTTTATTACCAAGTCCATTTAGCAGAGTAACATTAATAGGTTCTCCCCTAGGGCGTGTCCCTTGTTTGGCAACAGGTTCTTGCCAGATGCTGCTTTCAGGTGTGAGTGTCTTCTTGTGGGTCAGACTGTAGTCAAGCCTGGTGTAGGAGGTCCTTCTGTATTTGGGTTTCTTTCATTGGTTAATAAAGAGACTGCCTTGGCCTTTTGATAGGGCAGCCCTTAGGTGGGTGTAGTAGACAGAACAGAATGCTGGGGAAAAGGGAAGTGTGGCAGACCCCATGTTTCTCCTGTCTGAGATGGACGCTGGTTAGACTCATGCCGGTAAGCCACAGTCAAGTGGCGATACACATTAATGGAGATGGGTTAAACGAATATGTAAGAGTTAGCCAATAAGAGGTTAGAACTAATGGGCCAGGCAGCAATTTGATTAATACAATTTCCGTGTGGTTATTTCGGGTGTAAGTTAGCCAGGTGGGGGACACAGCCAAGGGTGGCTGGGACGCCAAGCAGCCCGCTCGCTCCCCATACTACACAAGCAGAGAGTGGAGTGCTTGTTACTCCCGTGGCCTTGGCGCCACTACTGCATCACGTGCAAGCTCAGGCGTGACACAATTCCTGCGTGGAGAACTACCCCTCCTCTATTGGCAATTGCTAGCTGCTGTGGGAGGGAGACTTAGTTTGCTTTAAGGGGGTGACCACATTCCAGTGAATGGCTCCATACCTCTGACTATATATAGACATCATGGTTGAACTCCATGGGTTTAGAAAAATAATGAAAATAAAACTTTGTGTGAACACAGCAGGGAGGTGGATCTAAGAGAGGCTTGTGTGAGTATGATCAAAATACAATGTAGGAAATGCTCAAAGATAAAAGTAATTTTTAAAATTAAAAACAAAACCAACCAGCTAACCAAACATACATAAAACCCAACAGAGCTCAGGGGAGGGGCATTCTGCAAGTCTGAGTTTTCTCTAGAATTCTCAGTGTCATTGAATTGGGGAGTCTTTAAGAAATAGGTAGAGATGAGCATGAGAAGCAGAACAATGCCCACGCGGCTGGGAGCCAGAGCGGAGGCAGTGAGTGAGAACTGAGGCAGCCGAATAAAGCTTAGGCTGTGCATATAGGTCAGCTGGTACGATGCTTGCACAGTATCCCGAAGCCCTGGATTTGATATCCAGTACCGCAGAAAACTGTAGTTTGTATTCTTGTACTCCCAACACTTGGTGATAAAGGCAGGAGGATCAGGAGTTCAAAGCCAGCATCAGCTATTAATGAGTTTCGGGCTGATGCAGGCTACATGAGACCCTACCCCAAAACACAACAGAAACATCTGACTACGATACAGATGTTGCTCAATAAAAATGTATCAGCATTAGTCCACTGATTTGGGATGATAACAAGAGGCAAACTAGAATTATGGATTCTTGAAACTCACTGTATTCATAATTTTTCTTCACATCTGTAACTCTTTTAAAATATATTTTAGTTTAAAAATTAATTCAGGTATACGTCTATGTTTTTTCACTTGTAGGAATATTTCCATGCCAACTGTCCCAGTTTCAAATTTTGTGCTAAATAAAGCTTTTGTTATGTGTGACATCTAGTTTGTTTCTGGAATATAGCAATTCTTTTTATTTTTTTTCCCTATAGAAACCTTTGTCACAACAAAATGTCAAAATTCTATGTCTCCCATATATTTTCAATGCCTATATTATCCATTATCATTTTACAATGCTCTTTAAAGATGAAATACGTAGAGCCATAAATGGGCAATAAAGCAGGGCCATCCCTTCCATTCTCTCTTCATTTTATCATCATGTGTGAGCAAACAGTATGGAGAAAGTGTCTTCTGGAAACCACAGGGGTAGAAGCTGCAGAGCTGTATTCTGCAATGGTGCCATCCAAACTCTGGGGAGATCTGTATTCAGATCTTCCTGGTTCATTCATGCATTAAGAGAACGAGCTTTGCCCACTTCTCCTCCTGACAGAGAGCATGCTGCCGTGGAGCTGTTGGGTATGTGAAGACACTACTTAAGGGCTACATGAATGACAAAGGAAAAGAGTGCTTAGGTCTCACTGTAGTACATGGAATTAGGGCATGGATTCTCGAAATGAACCTTGGAAATCAGCTAGCCTCATTGCACACCTAACATTTATACATTACCATGATTTGAATATGGTTTGTGTCATGTACAGGTCCATTGTAATTGGCATCTTGGTCTGTACTGTGGCATTATTGGGGGCGGGGTGTATGAATGCAGAACATCTGAGGTGGAGAGACTAGGTCTTTGGTGGTGTGAAGACTTTTCTGTGTGACCCTTTTGGTAGTTTTTTCAGATTGTTGTTGTGACCAACAATGGCCTGGCCATTTCCTTTCTCTGCTCTGTTGAGATGCACTCTCTTCCTTGTTCCACCCACTTTTTCTGCATGTGTGTGTGTTAGTGTAGCACTATAGTGAGATTCTCGATACAGTCTACATGAAAACAAACAAACAACAACAACAACAACAAAAACTTTATTTAGTTAATGTTATTGAAGGTTCAATTCCATTGGCTTGGCCTCAAGCAACAGTGACCTTTGGCAGTTCATCTGGTGAGAACAAGTCTCTCCACCTCTCAGATGTCCCGCATTCCTACCTCAAAGTAAGTGCTCTGATTTTGAGAAAGTCTAGCATTAGTATGGTATAGTTGCTATAACAAAATACCATGTACTTCTCAGTTTTTAACAGAAATGTCTTACCACTGCTCCAGAGGCTGCAAAATCTTAAGACCAATGTATTAGCAGATATGGTTTCACTCCTTGGCTTGGAAAGACACCCTGCTCTTTGTCCTGCATGTGCATCTCTGGCAGGTCTCTGTACATACATACACAGCTCCTCCTCAGGGAAGGGTATCAGACAGTTTGATTAAGGAATGATCGACATGCTACCACTTAGCGTTAGCACCTTTTCAAAGGCTTCCCTTTTACAAATATAGACACATTGTTGCATTTTATATGATATATGCTAACATTTATATCAATGAATTATATGTTTATAATAAATAATATATGCTTAAATATATATAAATAGTTGGGTTTTGGTTAGGGACTGTAGAGGCATTTTTTTTCAACATCATAGATTCACTCAGGAAAAGTACATGCGAGAAATTCCCAGGAATCCATAAGGGTGACCCCAGCTAAGGCTCTAAGCAACAGTGGAGAGGACGCCTGAACTGGCCTTCCCCTGTAATCAGATTGATGACTACCTTAATTGTCATCATAAAACCTTCATCCAGCAAATGATGGAAGCAGATACAGAGATCTACAGCGAAGCACTGGGCTGAGCCACCAGAGACCAGTCTAAGAGCAGGAGGAGCGATAATATGAGCAAAGGGGTCAAGACCATGATGGTGATACCCACAGAAACAATGAGCTAGCGGGAACTCACTGACTCTGGACTGACAGCAGGGAAACCTGCATAGGACTAAACTAGGTCCACTGACTGTGGGTGACAGTTGTGAGGCTAGGACAGTCTGAGGGGCCACTGGCAGTGGAACCATTGTTTATCCCGGGTGCTTGAACTGGTCCTGCCTAGAAGTGAGTGTCAGACTTTGTTGACTTCCCATGGAAGCCTTACCCTTTCTGAGGAATGGGTGGGGGTGGGGCAGGAGGAGGGGAAACCATGGGAATGGGATAGTTATAAAATGAGAAAAGATTCTATTAAAAATTTCTTAATAAAATAGAAAAGTGGCCTCAGTTATAGCATACTTCTTTATTATCAGTTTGTGCTGGAGGCTAGATAAAATGGACATGAAGCCCTCAGTAGATAATGAACAGTAAATAACTCTTGTCTATTACTGTAATTTTGAAAAATTTTTTTATCATAGATTCTGGCTGCAGTTTCCCCTTCCTCTTTTCCTCCCAGCCCCTCCCCCACCCCCAGTCTATTTTGTTGTTTTTAACTGTGTGCAGGTGTGCGTGTCTCTGCGTGGGTATGTACCTGTGAGTGCAGAGTGCAGGCGCCCATGGGGGCCAGAGGCACTGGATTCCCCCGGAGCTGGGGTAGCTCATGGCTGTGAGCCGCCCAGTGTCTTCCGCAAAAGCTGTGTGTTCTCCTAATCGCTGAGCCATCTCTCCCGTCCCTATTATAATGCTCAGTCATTGTCTTTAACCTTTAGTACTTAAGCCTAATTATAAATTTTGTTTGTGAAGTTCCCAGCTGAGCACGTTAGTGTATGTGGTTCCCAAGATCCACCGCGGGTTTCTGTGGGCGGGGCCTGTTGAGTGAGGCAGAGTGCTCCTTTAGGGTATGTTTGTGATAATTGTGGATGATGATTAAAATACACAGTAAAATTTAATTAATGTTAAATTATCAGTCTACCTACTGATTATAAGTTGTAAACCACATGATGGGAACTTTAAAACAGCTATCTAATAAAATAGAAACTGCCTGGTAAAGCCAGGTGCGATTGGCTGACTCTTCATTATGTTAATATTTTCCTGCTTTCTCCTTTCTAAGGTGGAGATCTGTGTGAGTGCCTGAGTACCTAGAAGTTCTGGACCCATAGACACTTAAATGTGTTTGCAGTTTTATCTATTGCTTTCTTTAATCTGGTGGTTCTCAGCCCTCCTAATGCCAGGGCCTTTAACACAGCTCCCCATGTTGTGGTGACCCCTCAGCCGTAAAATTATTTCATTGGTACTTCATAACTGTAATTTTGCTACTGTTATGAATTGTAAATATCTGATATGCGACTCCCAAAAGGGTTACAACCCATAGGTTGAGAACTATTTCTTTAGTCCGTATCTTGCTGGGGCAGATTTTTATGGGAGCTCACTGTCTGTTCTTTGCAAAGAGGCTGCTTTCTGTCTTTAATATACTCCTCAGCATAAATAGCCATGTTTAACCGTAAGCAAGGCTTGCTACAAAGGCCTCATGCTTGAACGCTCTGTAAAATGCTCCCCAGAGACTGTCTTTCCCCATCAGAGAAGTCCTCTCCATTTGACCCACTTTTCCTCTTAATTCTATCCCTCTTTGAAGTCCAGTGTGGAAGTTCCTTTGCATAAAATTGTTGACGATAATACATTAATCCTGTTACTAGGTTTCTGTACATTTCAAAAACTTGCCTTTTCTGAATGCTTCCTTTTATAATGGCAAGAAATAGACTGTTGCCTTTCTAATTTTAAAACTGCCAGCTTGGGCTATGTTTCCAACCAGCACTGTTATAGCTGTGGCAGAAATATAGATGTTTTTAATATTCTAAAGGGAAAAATACCATGTAATTATAAATATGCAATTGAAACATATATGTTTATATATGGGTATATGTATATGTGTATGTGTATATATTATCACGTGGGTGAGCCTAGACTCAGGGTAGGCTCTCAGGCAGGACTATCCTATTTATGGGTGACCTTTATGATTCAAAATTTGATTCTCCACACTACCAGGCTATGTTACTATAAATAAATAAATAAATTTATAGGGTAATCCCACATATAAATGCATCTTCTGAACTACATTAGGGTAAACAAGAGTAACTTGGAAAATGGAGCTACAGCCATTCATTTCTTCTTTCCTCGTGAATTGTTAATCAGCTGCTGGTTTTCAGATGCCAGGCTGTAGCGGTAGTTTCTTAGCTTTGCCGTGAACAGAGTAGAATGTGACGTCTGATTCTTTGTAGCTTGGTATTCATTGAGGGAGCAGACGTTAGACAAATGCCCGTGCAAATATTCATCAACACTGGGTGAGCAAATGAGGTTTGCAAAACTGGGACATGAAGCTGCTCCTAAGAAAAAGGAAGTCATATCAGTCAGTGAATAAGTCACCTGGGAGGCTGAGACAACAGGATTGCAAGTTCAAGGCCAGCCTGGGCTGCATAGCAAGACCTTGTCCACAACAAAACAAAACAAAGCGTAAATGATGGAAAAGCTAAACCAAAGAGGAAAGGAAGAAGAATGTGTAGTCTGCATTCCTCAAATTCTCAAATTTGGTTCAAACTGAACCAAAGGACTTCTCCAGTTTGGGCTGAGCTTTCTTTTTGCCCTCACTGGTAAAGGATTTCCAAGTCACCCCAGCTTTTATAGTTTTCTCTTAACCGCTTCCTGGGGCATTGTCTCTGGAATTTCACACACAGCGTTCCAAATGGACTCTAAATGATCATTTGGCGTGCTTCACATTCGCAAGCAGGGCTTGCTCTTTTCACAGAAACTCATTTCTGTTCCCTACACACAGTCCCTGATTTAGGAACCCCCTACTCCCTCAATCAGTCCCCAGCTCTCTCTCAGAGGTCAGCCTATGAGAAACTACAAAGGTGACTGAGGCAGGAGTTAGTAAGGGTTGGTACAGTTTCCTCCTGGAGTCTGTAAATGGTTGCTTATTCTGTGTCCTGCTTTAAAACAGCAGAGGTTAGCAAACACGTTAGGGGGCATTTTGAAAAGCTAATTTTTGTTGGTTGGAATTAGCTCTTGGGCACATTGAAGGCCAGGCATTGTCATGGGCAGTGTCAGCACTGGAGTACTGCTGTGCAAACTGCCCTTGGTGATGAGATGGTCTGTGACTGGTATTTCTCACCATCCATTCCTGACCCAACCGTGTTTTTCAGGTGGTTTGCCAGTTGTCTCATTTCATCACTTCCTGTACCCAGCTTCTCTACATTGCAGGATTGATGATTGGGACGTAAGTACCTTTTGGTATGGGGCTCTTAGTTGTGTGTCGTGGGCTGTTTGGGGACATTTCTTGCCGCTCTTTGCTACATGTGGCAAGACCTTATTTGTGGCAACCAAAAATGTCTTCAGACATTGGGGCCACATAACTCCTTCAACTCTCAACTGAGAATCATTGTTTTAAATTCTGTCCCTAAGCAGTGCTTCCTCACTCAAGAATCCAGCTGTTACCTACTTGCTAATCATGCTTCTCACAGTGTCTCTGGTCAGTCCTGGTTTTTGAGCTCTGGTGGGATGGGTTTTTTGGATGTTTCAAAGAGTCTTAAAACCAAAAGTGCAAATGTTAGGGTTCTTACCATGCAACCGCTCCAGGGTCTCTGGCCACACAGTGAGCCACAACCACTCTCCCATCTCCTTCACTCTCCGTTTCTGGTGCATTTTGGAGTGTATTCCAGCCCTATCCCAGGGCCATTCTCTTCTCTTCGTGTTTGAAGATGCTGCTCTCTCAGCCCGCATCACCAGTGCGCCTGCGCACTGGACAACAGGAAGTTTGACTTCCCTTTGATTCATTCCTGGCCCAACTCAGAGGGTCTTGTAAAGCAATACATTTCAAAAGTTACTAACTTGCACACGTGGCTGTTTTCAGGCTAAGGACTCAGTCAGTGAGAAGACTATACGTGGCCTGTGTGATTGAGCTTGGATCGCTTCCCCGCTACTTTCCTGAACATGCCGTGTATCCTCTAACCCCCAGGTCTCTCGACAAGAACAGAAGTTAGCTACCGCTCCACCTACCCACCTCGCTGTTCCCTGCCGCTGGGGATGGATGGATGTGTTTGCTTCTTGGATTCAGGAAATTAAACACGACAACATGAATATCCACACACATCTTTTTCTTGAATCGAGAAACACGTTTCTAGAAATACAAAAGTGGAACAAGAGATAAGCTAGAGACTGAATTATCTATACATTTATATATATATATGAAATTGCTTTGAAAAATATTTTCTATTTATCAATCTTTAATTTTTTTTTACAATATAGCAATATGGTTGAAAAACTGCTCTGGTAAGAAAATATACTGCATGATAAAGATTCAGAGGCAGATAATTTGTGGCTACTAAGCTAGAGACATGTGTGAGTCATAAATTAAATCTGACAAAACTGTCATAAAATATAACTTTTAATAGAAGCATAATATATGCTTTCATGACTATGTCAGAATCAATAATACATCATCAGTTCTTTTTTAGATTGGCTCATACAATGTAAGGAATGTGAAAATAAATGTATTTTAGCACAAGAACAGAGTAGTAAAATATAAATATGGCTTAGGTAAAAATAAATATTTTAAGTTTTAGAGTATGGAATTTGGAAATTTATTATTTAAAAAGAGACAGACAAATAAGTCAAATTAGAGAAAATAATAGAATATACTCTCTATTAAGAATTCATTTCATATACATTCTCCTGATTTTTTTAAAAAGTGTACTGCGGAGTTTACTGAGGCAAATATTTTAAAATGAGAATTCATAGGGTGAACACATATTTCAAACACAGTTCAAAGCACCATGTGAACCAATAACAACTGCAAGGACCAGTTTATCCAGTACATAGGAAGTCATGCTTAAACATAGATATAATAGGACAGACCCGATGATAGAGAGCTTGTGAGGCGGTGGGCACGCATCCTCTGTGAGCAGGTACTGGAGACTCCTTTCATTACATGTATGAAAAGACTTGAACTCATGATTCCCATTCTAAGGATTGACCTAGGGTGGTCACCTTGAGTGTGGTGATTCTGTATCAGAAGGTTTATCCAGTGTTCTGTATCCTGTCAAAGCTTTGAGACAGGGTTGGTGTCTGCCAGTGAGTGGGATTTCCATGGTCCATGCAAAAGATATGCACAGTGAAGTAGACAGTTATAAAGGTGATCGTTTAGGCTACTTATTCACACAGAGAAAATGTTTATGATGGATTATTAAGTCAAAGGCTTAGGACAGACTGAGGTTCTGGATCCTGGTCCTCACACTGTCCTGTAGTCAAATGCCTAGGAAAAACTGAAGTTCCAGATTCTGGTCCTCACACTATTTGTTGACAAAAGGAACAAGCTTGGAAGAAAAACTGATTCTCAGGCTAGTTCACAAAGGTAAAGATGCCTCAAAGTAAGAAGTATTTTTTTAAAAAAACCCACATTCTAAACTCACAATAATGTCTCTTTTTATTCAAAGCGACCTAGGTCCCAATAGCCAAAACTGGAACACCTGAATATCATATCAAAATAACAGATTATAATACAATCCACAAAACAAACATTGCTAACTATATGTTAATATTAAAACGCACCAAATGATTGAACAAAAGACAAGAGTTGAATTTTCTATGCAGAAAAATTCCAAATACATTTCTCTTGTCTTTAGATTTTCAAAGACTGTCTTTGAATTATTTATTACCCGAGTGTACATATGTGTGTGCATGAGTGTACATATGTGTGTGCGCGGAGGCTGGAGACTGTCTTGTTGGAGGAGGTTCTCTCCTGAGTCTGTTCCAGGGATTGAATTCAGGTCTTCAGGCTCAGCAGCAAGTGCACCTACCTGTTGAGCCATCCCACCAACCTCCAAGTGATTTATGTAACCGCTCTATATCGGGGATAGAATTTTTCTCTCCATGCCTACAATCCACTTGTAATGGTATCTTTTGAAAGTGTAGGGTATGGAAAGACATAACTCTGTAAACGCTAGTGGCTGTGGGAAGAGAACACTGGGTTAAAACTAAGAAATGTGAATAAAATATAGATTTTAATTAGCAATAATGCATCAATAAGTCATTTAATTTTAGTTGTTACAAGTCTTAGATTGAGGTATTGCAGTTTTTGCTTTTTCTGGGGTCCACGAAGAGAGCACCCGTCCATCCTAGGCCTTCTCCTTGGGCCATTATCTTAATGTCATTTCCCTTTCAATGTATTTGTCACCAAATTTACTGATTTTTTTAATAAAAAACAGTGGTCATATTGGATCAAGTAACACTCCAATAACCTCATTTGAACTTCCTTAGTAATCCTATAATAAATATGGTAACAATCTGATGTACTAGGGATTCCACTTCAACATGGGAATTTTCCAAGACCCAGTTTTTCCCATCGGGTTTCATTATCAGAGAAAGAAACTGTAAATAAGTAACAGAGAAAAACCAGAAAGACACCCTTTGAACTCAGACTTATTTTATTAAGTGCAAAGAGACACAAAGACATAAATATCAGCATATATATGCATATCAACATGTATGCCCAAGTTACATGGGTCTGCTCACTGAGAGAGCCCAAGACATAGTGGCATCTGTAGTTATAAAAGTCTGCTTAGTATCATAGTTTCTAAATACCATTCTTTAACAGGAGAAATAGTGTGGTTTTTTGTTTTGTTTTGTTTTTTAGATTGAGGTGAAAGTACAAAGAATTTAAGAAATTTGCCATCAAAAGAACAAATAATCCAATAAAAAATGGAGTACAGACTTAAAAAGAGAACTCTCAACAGATGAATCTAAAATGGTTGAAAAACACTTGAGGAAATGCTCAACATCCTTAGACATCAGAAAAATGCAAATCAAAACAACTCTGAGATTCCATCTTACACCTGTAAGAATGGCCAAGATCAAAACCACTGATAACAACTTATGCAGGAGAGGATGTGGGGTAAAGGGAACGCTCCTCCATTGCTGGTGGGAGTGCAAACTGGTACAACCCCTTTGGATGTCAGTGTGGTGATCTCTCAGAAAATTAGGAAACAACCTTCCTCAAGACTCAGTAATACCACTTTAGGGTATATATCCAAAGGATGCTTAATCGTACCACAAGGACCTGTGCTCAGCTATGTTCATAGGAGCATTGTTTATCATAGACACTCATTAGTGGATTTTAGACATAAAGCAAAGAAAACCAGCCTACAATTCACAATCCCAGAGAACCTAGACAACAGTAAGGACCCTAAGAGAGACATGCATGGATCTAATCTACATGGGAAGTAGAAAAAGACAAGATCTCTTGAGTAAATTGGGAACATGGAGACCATGGGAGAGGGTAGGCAGGAAGGGGAAAGGAAAAAAGGGGAGTGAAGAAAAATATATAGTTCAATAAAAACAATTAAAAAATAAACAAAAGAGAGGGTCAAAGTGTAATATAAGGAAGTAAAAATATTCTGTTTGGTTTCAAAATGGCTAATATATGCAGTATACAATGAGCCAAACATAGATTTTAAAACCCCAGTAGTGAGCCCTAATTAAAAAAAAAAAAAGATTGAGGTGGGAGAAAGGTAGGATCAGCCAGGGAGCGAGCTTGTGGAGGCAGGCTATGTACATAGCTAGAAAGCATCTCCCTACTTCTGATTTATTCAGTAATTAATCAGTGGGGTGACTCTAACATGCCCAAGAATGCTGCTTGTATGCCAGGAGGTGGAACTCATTTCTCTTTGTCTTCAGTGTGTGCTCAGAGGGAAAGAAAGATCGGGAACTTTACAGTCAAGAAATCTAATAGGTACCACTTTTCCTTCTGCTCAGGCTTGGGGCCACAGCCATTGACAGCAGGTTCCTCATGCAATAATGTGAAAGATTGTTTCTCCTCATTATTTATTCTTCCCCTAAGTCCATAACCCTATCCACTGATGAAAATGAACTCCAAACCAAAGAATACCCTCTGAAAACATCTGGCTAGTTCCTTCAAAAGTGTCTTAAAGTCAGTACGTCACCTTCGTATAGGGTCATGTTTCAACTGTTCAATTGAGGGATATGTGAAAATGTATGGATGATGTTGTTAATACTCAAAGGCGAAGTACTTGGTTTAGACTGGCACATGGGTTTGGAGATAGCTCTCTAAACCATTAGCTCTCTGAATATCAAGGTGGGCAGGACAGCCACTGCATGCTCTCCTAAACCATTAGCTCTCTGGATATCAACGTGGGCAGGACAGCCACTGCATGGCCCCCTAAACCATTAGGTCTCTAGATACCAGAGTGGGCGGGACAGCCACTGCATGGCCCCCTAAACCATTAGCTCTCTGGATACCAGAGTGGGCGGGACAGCCACTGCATGGCCCCCTAAACCATTAGGTCTCTAGATACCAGAGTGGGCAGGACAGCCACTGCATGGCCCCCTAAACCATTAGCTCTCTGGATACCAGAGTGGGCGGGACAGCCACTGCATGGCCCCCTAAACCATTAGCTCTCTCTGGATATCAACATGGGCAGGACAGCCACTGCATGGCCTGGGATCTTGGTAGAGATACAAATTCCTGAAGTTGCACCTCAGTTTTATCAATGAGAGACTTTGGTGACAGAGTGTAGCCATGTCTCCCAAAGCTCTCCAGCTGCCTCCTTTCCTCCAAATCATGGGTTTCGTGTGTGTGTGTGTGTGTGTGCGCACACGCA
Organism: Ondatra zibethicus; assembly: GCA_004026605.1. Classification (NCBI taxonomy): domain Eukaryota; kingdom Metazoa; phylum Chordata; class Mammalia; order Rodentia; family Cricetidae; genus Ondatra; species Ondatra zibethicus. Next base: position 39,260 of record PVIU01006517.1, read on the forward strand.
TGTGTGTGCGCCAATAGGTAGGTGTGGGTGTGTCCATGTGCAAACATGAAGCTCATCAGCTGCACTAATTGGTGAACCAATGAGCTCCAGATATTCACCCGTCTCTATACTTCTATCCCTGGCTAGCTTAGGAGTTACAGATGACTACCCTACCACAGATGTGTGCTTGGGTGCTGGAGGCCCGAACTCAGGTCTTTATGCTTGCATAAAGCAACTTTAGCAACTGAGTCACCTCCCCAGCCCTCAAACCCTAGCATTCGTATTTCTAAAATGTAAAGAATAGCAATATGACCCTTAGATGGTGTTATATGTCAGCAACCCAAACCAATGTGTCAGTAAATGGTACCAGTCAAAACCAGATAGTTCTACCAGCTGCCTGAGATACCTTCTACACCAACCACCCTCACTTCAAGTGACAATGTATCAGCCACACCTTCTTGTACCTCCTCTTACACTTTAAACGGCTTGCCACCTGGAACTCCGTTTCTCTCCCACCCGCTGCATTCATCTCCTTCTAATAAGCTTGGTTTTATATATTTATTGTGTGCATTTTAAATGCCAGTTTTCCCTGTTGGGTTGCAATTTCTCAAGGAACGGGGATTTTATTATTTACTTCTGAATCCAAATTCAAAAATCCATGCTTGGCACAGACGGTTGTGTAAAGGATGTTTTTTTTTCAACAAAGAACTGTTGATAGTACTGCCTAATAAGAGGGGGTTACAAGGTCTATGCTATAAGCAGTTTAGGAGTTGGGCATATCTAATTTAAAGAGGGGGCTACAAGGTCTATGCTATAAGCAGTTTAGGAGTTGGGCATATCTAATAAGAGGGGGCTACAAGGTCTATGCTATAAGCAGTTTAGGAGTTGGGCATATCTAATAGGAGGGGGCTACAAGGTCTATGCTATAAGCAGTTTAGGAGTTGGGCATATCTAATAAGAGTGAGCTACAAGGTCTATGCTATAAGCACTTTAGGAGTTGGGCATATCTAATAAGAGTGAGCTACAAGGTCTATGCTATAAGCAGTTTAGGAGTTGGGCATATCTAATTTGACATAGGAGCTTCCATAATTAGGCTGTACAGTCTAATTATGTCCACAGTCACCCAGCCCTGCCTTTGCTTAGGCAAGAAAGGGCCACATCCTAGCTGCTTCCAGTGCTCAGCATTTTCCTCAGAGCTTCATTCTAAAAGGGAGATTCTGGGAGACATTTCATCCCCAGAAGTCTTTGTAGCATCAAAGAACTTGAAATGTGTTTTTTCTGTGCCTTTGTGCCACACTGAGTTTGTTTCCTCAAATATTGCTGAACTCTGCAGCCACCTTTTGGTGCTGAGCGTAACAGTTACAGGCTGCAAAATTGTTCTTAGCAGAAGGACACCCGAGGAGGTGTCATAAGGAAAAAAAATCTGAGGGCAAGGATGAGGCAGAAGGAACTTAGCTGAGCAAGTGGGTTCACAGACAGTGGCTAATCAAGTGGAGAGGTGTGATAGGCCAAGCCTGCGTGAATCTCCTGGCATAGTTGGTCTCTTTGCTCCTGTCTCGTGTTTGTGGTATGGAAATGTCTGGTGTCTCTTACACCTGTTTAAGGTATTGGCAGAACAGAGGACAAAGTTAAATTAAGGGAAAAAGTTTTAGGACTAGGGAAATGAGGGGGATGTAAGATTTACACTCATAAAAAGACAGAAAGAAGAAAAAAACTGCTTGCAATAGAAGGTTAATGGCAGAACTGACAGTACTAGGGAACAGCTTAATGTATTTTAAATGAGGGTTGGATTAAATATAAAGTATTTTTTTAAGAGACTTAAAAGTACATACCAGTTGAAAACATGACTTATTGTTTTTGTAGTCTGAAATGAGATGCAATGAACAATTATAACATGAAGCATAGGTCCATTTAAGTTACATGTATGATCACACACACACACAGAGTGAACAGGAATTGGGCAAAGTGGATGCTCTTGTTGGGCCCTACCAAAGGCATGCTACTGCGCAAAACACATGTAACAGAGTCAACAAGAGGAATTTAGTGAAAAAAACATAAGTAAACTGGGGGACAAGGCAGGGTATACTTCGGTAAAGATGGGAGAACTTGGTCACCTGACCTGGCTCTCAGCCAAGATGGAAGTAAAGTCACCTGACTCCAATCAAAATGGCAGCGATCACATGTTGTATGAAAAAGCCACAATTTTTGAGCTGCAGGGATTTTAAGCTTAATAAGAGAGACCTAGAGGTGTGATCCACCCTGTGGCAGAGCCACCATGCCACAAGCCACAGAGGGGAGCAAAAGGCCGGAACTGAACAAAGCTGCACCATGCCACAGCTGGAATTGAGAAAAGCCAGGGATGGACATGGATGGCGTGCTACCCACAGCTGAAATTGTGAAAACCTGCAAAACACCCCTATAGGCGGAGTGCAAATTGGCACGAACACCACAAGGACCTGTGGCAGACAGGAGTGAAGAGACCAAATATGCCAGGATGTGACCAGCACCCAGCCTTCTCAGGTTTCCCCCAAAGACGACACCCACAAAAAAGCAGGAAGAAGTCTTAAGAATCCGCTGCCCCAATTCCTTTAACCTGTGGTGCCTAACCTCCCACCTTTTTATTATAAAAAAGAGATGAGAATGTAATGGTTGTTCTGTCTCTTTAAGAGACAAGCCATGCCCACCCCTCCCCCATCCGCTGAGGCAGGCAGGCCTTCCTTCCTGCTTGCAGCTTTAGTCTCTCTTTTCTGGCTCTCTCTTGGAGAGGCAGCTTTGGTCTCTCCTCTCTCCTCTCTCTCTCTCTCTCTCTCTCTCTCTCTCTCTCTCTCTCTCTCTCTCTCTCCCCCTCCCCCTTTCTGCCCTTCTCCCTTCCCTTCCATAACCCCTAAATAAATGTCCAACTCCACTCTGTATGGTGTGCTTATCCGTCTCTCTCTTGCCCGCCCCCCACGGCCACATGGAGACCTGGAGACCTGTGGCATGGTCTCTTGCGCAGTCCCTGCCTAGGACTGCCCAGTACTGGGGACTTGCACCATCCCGGGACCCGTTGTCTGCTGCCCACAAGGCTTGCTGGGGACCAGCCACCTTCCTGCCTGGGACTTGCTGCTTTCCGTAGCAAGCTGCCAGGGACCGCAGCAAACCCATTACATTGGAGCCATGTTTTTAAACAGTTGGGTGGTTGTGAAGAGCTCCTGTGATCTGCTGAGCTGGGGCTCTGAGTGTGGACGTTTACTGCAGAAGTGCAGTGTAGTCAGGCCAAACCCTCATCTAGGCTGCATGTGGTGTGACATGGTGTGTGTGTGCGCGCATGTATGTATGTGTGTGAGTGTGTGTGCATGTGTGTATGAGTGTGTATGTGTGCTTGGTGTGTGTGTGCGTGTGTGTGTATTTGGTGCAGCTTTTAGCATATGATCAGGGTTTAACCAGTGCTGCTTGGCTTTGTCTAATCTTATTGTTGCCTATTTGTTTTTTCCCATTATTATATGGCTGCCTCCTTGGTCTGTTATCTTTGGTGAGTCTGGAATATCTTCTTTTTTGTTTTGTTTTGTTTTTTGTTTTTGGGTTTTTTTTTTTTTGAGATAAGGTTTCTCTGTAGCTTTGGTGCCTGGCCTCGAACTCACAGAGATCCACCTGCCTCTGCCTCCTGAGTGCTGAGATTAAAGGCTTGCACCACCACCGCCAGGCTGGAATATCTTCTTAAGCAACCACTGGCAGTTGAGAGTATTGCTACGGTTCAGATATGGTGCCCACAGTTTGATCACATTTTTTAAAAAAAATTATGTATATGTATGCTCTATCAACTTTATGCCAGAAGAAGGTATCAAATCCTACTATAGATGGTTGTGAGTCACCATGTGGTTGCTGGGTACTGAACTCAGGACCTCCGAAAGAGCAACCAGTGTTCTTAACCACTGAGCCATCTCTCCAACATTTCTTAAGGCCTCGCCTCTTTATTATTTTACTGAACAGCATTAAAATTTCAAAAATTCCTTAATGTCTCAGGATAAACACTGTGAACAATGTGATCTATGCAAAAATTCAGCAACGCCAAAACACCCCTATATTATTATCTTAAAATCAAGATACGGACATTGCTAGATAGGACATTCAGAAGGTTGCTGAAAGGGGCAGGCATCATAGACCTTATGCGGGCGTCTTCTGAGCATGGCACATGGCATAGTGCTGCATTAATGTCAGTGGCTGGTGGCATCTTTACCAGCTTCATCCTCCTGCCTCCCCAGACCATCCATACCCCTCTTACTCCAAGGTCCTTTCCACCATAGCCCTTCGTCCTTGAGTATAGTTTTCCTCTCAAGAGGATTATATATCCTGGTGGCTTCTACCCAACAGAAAGCATACAATAATAACAATGACAAAACAAGTCATGGACTGCTCGGCTATTTCACATTTTTTTATTTTTAGATGAAAAGGCATTATTAAAAGGATAAAAAGCCATTCTTCATTTGTTGCTGGCAGACTAGTTTCTTTGGAGAGGTGGCATAATTTCTGTGCTTTGAAAATCAGCTCCTGTGTAGTGTCTTCTGATTTGTGTTGTGGCTCTGTTCAACCAGCTTTAAAATCTGAATCTCTGTGGTGGAGTCAAGCTATATGGAGTATTTATAAAAGTCCCCTGCCCCTGCAATCAGAAACGTGAAGAAAATCACAAGTGGGCACAGATGAGCTGAAAGTGGCATCTGTTTCCTCATCAGAATCATGTTCCTTTCAGAACGCTGAGGCCTGGATCACGTATGCCATTGAGGAACTCCTTCATCCAGCCACAGATGGAGAAGGTTTTTAATAAGATGTCAAATCAGATGGAATTGTGCCATGAAAAATATTGAGTATCATGTCACAGAAATTTCAACACTATTGAGATAAAGCATTTGCTTTTTATTAAAAAGAAAGGTGAATGTTCAACTGCTGTTCATATTTTTAGTTTTAGTCTCATTTTACTATAGCCAAGAACAGATCATATAACCCATCAGAGAACGATATGAACAAATTGTGGTGTTTGTTCCTTCCTTGTGAAAGTGGATTGCAGTTCACCCTCTTACTAGATTTCCTTAATAGGTCATCTGTAGATAATATTATATTGTAATTTCCATTCATATTCTTGAGTTTTGAAACTTAGCACACTAGACAAACTTTGCGCTTTGATGATATAACAGTTCTCTTTAGATTTTGCTCTTATTAGCATACACTGTACATAGTGGTTGGTTTCTTAAAGACATTTCCATTCAAGTGTGTCACCTCCCTTCATCTTCTTTCCCCTTTCTACCCCCATTGCTCCCCCTCCCCCTCTTCCCAAAGAGTCCTCATATTTGCTGGAATCACTTCCTGATCTTCAGGGTCAGGGTTGCTCCCTGCCTCCTTCCAGCATGACATCTGGCATCAGTCATGATGTCACTCAGGTCCTGATGATGCGCCCTGCTGACTGCTGTCTCAGGACGTTTGTCTTGCCACCTTGCTTGAGATTATTCTTCTCATCACAACATTTAGCTGCTAGGTTTCATTCTTCAGATTTCAGTTTAAAATGTCAGTTTCTCAGGGAGCTTAACACTAATGATAGACTATTAAGATGAACAAAATACTGTACATATATGATCTATATTATATATTATTGTATATGGGGTTTATATATATAGTCCATACCAATTAATCCACAAAGGCAGAATCCACAAATATGCAAATCTGACTATTTAAAACAACTTATAATTCAAAACCCATTGTTTTATGCAAAATATGGCTTTAAAATTGTTATATATGTATGTATACACACACACACACATATATATATATATCTCCTGAGACAGAAATGATTTTTCAAAGATATATGTCCTGCTCTCAAAGTATTTTATGCAAATACCCCCACTTACCCTCAAAATCAAATCCATTCTAACACAGCTGTTGTTATGCCTCACACAAGTACTTATTTTCGTTAGTGTTTCCTAGACAGTGAGCTTGGACCATGATGTCACTGTCTGACACAGTAACTGTCTAAAGTAGATCTAGACACAGAAGTCACCACAGTAGCTATGCTGAGTATTTTTATGTTGACTCTTATGGCCCTTTCTTTGTTTCTTTATTTCTTTTTTTTCTATCTAAAACAAGGTACAATAAAGACTTGAAGTTTTGGATTGAAAAAGACAAATGGGAAGTAGAAAAACTCAGAGGAAGGAGCAGGTGTGTAACTGTGATCAGTGTACAGTATTAACTTTGTAGAAATACCTTAACAAGCAAATATTATCAGTATGCCTGAGTGCGGGCATATGTGTGCCCATGGGGAAGCCAGGGTTGGCAGGGGTCTGGTTCTAGTGCTCTCTGCCTATTCCATTGAAACAACATCTCTCACTGAAACTGAAGTTCACTCTTTTGGCTAGGCTGGCTGGCAAGCAAGTTCCTGTGTCTGTGTTAACCCAAGAGTGGGGTTACAGGTCCCTGTGGCTACGAATGCTGGGGTTCAACGTGCTGTTACCACTGAGCCACTCACCGCCCTAGAGCTGACTTTCTGAGGGTGTTTGAAACACTAGTCGGGGCATGTCATGGACAGAGAAATGGGTGGCGAACATGGATGTATTTTTATGCCTACCCTTTGGAATGAGAGAGAGAAGTTGTCACCAAGATAAGTAAGAAAAATCATTATTTTTGAAAACGTCTTAAAAGTACAAAACACCCATCTTGCCATTGTCTTTAGCCTTGTCCCTTTCAGCTTCTGTGTCAATAGTTTTGGGGCTGAGATGCTGTCACGTAGCTGTAGACGTCATTCACATCGGGTCGGACAGCTAGCAGTGGTAACCGTACACACTACTCATTTGGCTCCTCAGCCTAAGCCCTCCGGGAAGAGCTGTAGACTGATGACTTTGTTCATCTCCCCATCGAAGAACTCATTATCCTTGTTCTTTCACTTTCTCCCTTTATAGAAAACTCTTAAGAATCTTCCGTAGGAACCTGATACACATAAATTAATGCACATTTTGTTTTTCTAATAGCTTTTTTTGCAATTATTTAGAGAATAGGCATTCATAATTCTATCTTTACATTATTTTCATAACTATCCAAAGATCCTTTTAACAAATATTTTCAAGCAAACTTAAGTAATTGCTTTTTAATTTAAGTAATTAAATTAGATTTAATTTTGTGGGTAAAGTTGGAAATAACAGCATTGGTATCATGGGTCCTCTGCTCTTCTCCCTGTGGCTCAACTATGTGCTTTTAGCTGCAAGTGTCTTCAGTAATCTATAACTGAAATTCTTTACTATTAGTTTAGATGGAAGTGAAAGTGGATAGCAAACAAAATTCTCCAGTTCCAGCTGTCTGTGGTTGAAGGTTGCTGTTTGTCCTGGGCGCAAAGGGAAGCGGAGAGATCTGTAGAAGGCCTGCCCCAGCCCTGTCCTCTGATTTTATCCACTCCTGAACCCTGGGAAACCAAACTTAAAGCCTCCTTTGGAGTTCTTCATTTTCCAGGCCGAGGTTGTGCACCTCATGTTCCTGGATCGCTGTACTTGCCCATTGCTCTCTGCACCCTGCCTCACAGTCTTCCGTCTGGTCTCATGCCTGTCCCTGTTCTTTATGAGTATGAGCTTCCTCTGGACACATTTGCATCGTCATTAATTCATTTCAGAGCCTGTCTTGTACATCACTATCCTTTGGACTCAGATTGAACAGTAAATGTCCATGCCACCAATTCTAAAGTATAGTCATGTTGCCACTCATTTAGTTAAATACAGAGAACAAGTAGTTATCTGACAGCTTCATGTTTGAGAAGCAGAATAAAAAATAAATTGAGGATGCATCTTAAAGTCCCTGCTCAAGAAGAATATTGAATAGCAAAGTGTTGCTACAGTTCTAATACATAAAAAATGGATATTTTAATAATTCTCTTGATGCCTTTAATCCCAGCAATCAGCAGGCAGAGGCAGGTGGAACTTAGTTCGAGGCCAGCCTGGTCTACAGAGCAAGTTCTACTACAACCAGGGCCACACAGAGAAGCCCTGTCTCGAACTCCCCCCAATTAATAATAATAAAAACAACAACAGTAACAATTCTTTTGATATAAACATTAATTATACCCTAAGTTTGGGAATAAACATCTAACTTTTGGTTTAAACTTTTCCGATACAGTATCCTGCATTTCCAATGCAAATGTATCCTGCCACCCTGAGCAGGTGAGCCCATAAAGTTGTCTGACCAATAGAGAGTTCTGCATGTTCAGAGATGGCTTCGCAAGGACTAAATGCTTGAGAGGAGGTGGGGTGCAGAGCATCTCCCTTTTCTACACTGAAAAGTGGAAACAGACTCTGGATTTCAGTTTACAGAGCCCACCCCTGTGCGTTTGCTTTGTGCCTTAGACCCGATTATTGATGAGGTTGTTACGTTTATAGAATCTTGTAGACATCGCAGAGAAATCTTGCCATGGGAAGATGCAAACAGGGACTATGGTTTCAGTTACAGTCCCCATCTCAAGGCGTTGACAATCGTGGGGTGGAAGCAGCCACGTAATCGGAACATCAGTCATTTTTATGCCATGAGCCACCCATCTGTCACCTGCTCAGGGGAGTTCAAAAATTGTCACATCTCAAAGCTAAACACATGAGCTAGCGGACACCGTCTCGTCCATTTTCATCTCCTGCAAACTTCTCCCTCTCTGAATATTCTTTCCCACTCGCGTTCAGGAGCAATCAGTAACAATCGCGATGATTAAGGGGAGACCGCGGGCTGGGAAATGAGCACCGTCTTTTAAATGTTCCCCATCTCTGTCCTCATGGCTACTGTAATGACAGGGTCTGGGAGGAATGATTAATATGCAGACAGTAGCAGCTCTCACTCTGATCTTACAGGAAAGGGAAGTAGAATCTGTGGGAACAGGATGATTCATTACCGTGTGTGGGCTGGAGGGGACAGGTGAGAATATTTGCTACCTACACCGTCAGCAGAGATCTGCAGTCATTGTGTGAGCAGCAGCACTGAGATGCGCTTCTTGCCCTCTTTGGATTTCTGTTAAAGCATTGAATCTTAAAGGGACACAGGACTTGGGGATACTGGGCATACTGGGCACACGCTTGTAGTACAGATGCTAAAATCTACTGTTAACGGAAGTCTTGGATGTACGGTTCAAGGGCCTGTGTCTGTCTCAGCTTTCCAACTCTTTCTGATGCTGGCTGACATGTAAGAGCAACTGCATCAGAGCATATAAAGAGTAATTCGTGCATGGTGTCCAGTCTGCAAAGTCATGGTGATACATTTAGTTTAATTGTTCTTTAGAATTGATGTTCATCAATTTAGAGAAAGTAGCTTTAGTAGGATAATAGTATTAATCGCTACAATTACTTCCGGAGTATTTCTCGTCGTGTGTGTGTGTGTGTGTGTGTGCACATGGAGGTCAGAGGGCGACCTCAGGTAACTTTCCTTATGGTTCCTTGGGACAACCTTAAGTATAAGAAAAGCTGAGGCAATATCTCTTAATGATCTGGAGCTCACCAATTATCCTAAACTGGCCAGCCATTGAGCCCCAGGAATGTCCTGTTTCTGCCTCCCTAGTGCTGGGATGCACCACCACACCTTGTATTCTTTCTTTCTGGGAATGGAATGAACACGTTAGTGCCTGAGCTGTCATCCCAGCCTTTGTCCATGTTTATCAGGAAAGTCTATCACCTCTTGCTTCCTATTGGAATTGAGTTATGTAAACGTTGGCCAGAAACTATTTTATAAGGTAGGCGTGTGGAATACCCAATTCTGTAAATAAGAGTAATTACTCTAAATTTATTTGGATATTGTGGGAGGTGGGAGCCAGTGGAGAGGAGCAAGCAAATAATGAGAAGCGTAGGAAGAGAGGCCTGATATTTGAGACAGAAAGAAACATCTTTTAAGGAAAGATAAAGCTGTTGACTGTGTAGTAATCTTGCAGCCTTCTCTTAAAGTCCGCTGAGAGAGAAGCTGTGAATGGCGTTAGCAGGAAGAATGGGGCACATGGTGAGGGTGGAGGATGCTTCACTCTGGGGTGTCAAGTGGTTGGCGCTGACATCTGCCTTCCACGTTAATGACCACAGCTAGATGAATGTGTGTTTAGTGAAAGTTGTCTTGTGAAAACCAATTGTGTTTAATCTTAGAAGCCCACATGCATTGTCTTTCAAACTTCTATTGACAGAAGGGTAGAAGGGTCCCAGAAGAAGCTCCTGTGAGATTCCTGGGCCCAGTAGTACTGTGGAAATGTGGTAACCTTTCTCTTCCAGGCCTTTGAGTTACTTCCTCCCTGTCTTGTAAGCTCATCTGACCGAGGGACTTGCTCTCAAACAGCAGCGTTCTCTATTCCTGCTCTGAGAGTCCCACTTACTTCCTGCCTGGGAGTGACTGTCTGGGCACTCTGTTCATCCAAGTGCCTGTCAAAACCAGAAGTGCTCCAACTTAAACCCATCAGGACCCCCTTCATCAGTTTGAAGTTCTAGCTGCGCATCACATTTACATAACAGGAAATTACACTGAAGATAGATTTTTATAGTTGCCTCAGGGTTAGGCCATGCTGTACAAATGAAGATAAACCAAGTCATCATGATTCATGGACTTGAAGAATGGAAGAACAGAGAGAACCTGGGGTTTTAGAGTCCCATTTCTAGCAGACCAAGAGCTGGGCAGGTAAATGTGTTGACCTAGCTGGAGTGAGTGCCCTTCTGTGGTGCCCTGGGCCTCTAGCTTTCTTTGCTGTCAAAAATACCAAGAAAGGTAAGGGAAGAATCAGAGCCGTTTGTCTCTACAGCTTTCTCCAGGAGCCTCCATGGCAGGACAGTTCATTCTGTCTACCCTGCAACACTTGCAAGCTGCAGTTATTGATTATTTGAATATTAAAGAGATCAGAGGTTATATATAATCTTTAACTTGGGTCAAAAGTGACTTCTGAACGTACTTAAGAGAATACTAAGTTGAACTCTGCTGTTTTCCTCCACTGGATACAGAGGAGACCATAAAGATAGTAGAGAGTCACTGGATACAGAGGAGACCATAAAGATAATAGAGAGTCACTGGATACAGAGGAGACCATAAAGATAATAGAGAGTCACTGGATACAGAGGAAACCACAAAGATAATAGAGAGTCACTGGATACAGAGGAGACCATAAAGATAATAGAGAGTCACTGGATACAGAGGAAACCACAAAGATAATAGAGAGTCACTGGATACAGAGGAGACCACAAAGATAATAGAGAGTCACTGGATACAGAGGAGACCATAAAGATAATAGAGAGTCACTGGATACAGAGGAGACCATAAAGATAATAGAGAGTCGCTGGATACAGAGGAGACCATAAAGATAATAGAGAGTCACTGGATACAGAGGAGACCATAAAGATAAATAACCACGCCACGAATGCTCCTGGCGGGGCTCCAGAGCGCCCTCCGGGTGAGCTCCGACAACTGCCTGAAGTGCTTCAGCAACACGCTCATGCTTTCTTTTAAATTTGTCTAATTAGCTTTTAACCAACATACAAAATATAAGAAATATGCAAATTGATTGAGAAACATGTGATGTTCACAGGTGTTTTATAATGTATAATTTAAGCACACCAAGCTCTTCAAACAATTTCTTTATGGTAAGAACTTTCAAAGTCTAACCTTCTAGTTGTTCGAAACACAGTAACTATTCTGCTGTTTCTGTTTATGTAGAAGTGCCTCAGAACTCTCCACTCTGGTGTAACCGTCACTTCTACATCCTTGGTCAGTGTTTCCTCCTGTCATCCTCCTGCTCGCTCCAGCGGCTCTTCCTATGCTTGGTTTATTTCACTTAACATAGTGGTTTCTAGTTTTATCCTTGTCACAAATGACAGAATTTTAGAGTGTGTGTGTGTGTGTGTGTGTGTGTGTGTGTGTGTGTACTATTCCGTGTGTGTACTATCCCTAACCCAAACCACTAACCCTAAAAAGATTTCTGTTTCAGTGTGTGTGTCTGTGTATACTAACTATAATTGTATATACACAATTATATCCTAATCCTAACCCTAGCCCTAACAGGATTTCAGTGTGTGTGTGTGTGTGTGTGTGTGTGTGTGTGTATGTGTGTACTAACTATAATTGTATACACACAATTATATCCTAATCCTAATCCTAACCCTAGCCCTAACAGGATTTCAGTGTATGCATGTGTGTGTATACTAACTATAATCCTAATCTTAACCCTAGCCCTAACAGGATTTCAGTGTGTGTGTGTGTGTGTGTGTGTGTGTGTGTGTGTGTGTGTGTGTGTACACCGCATTCTCTTTATTCCTTCATTACACAAACCATCCCAGAGTTCTTCAGCTTGCTTCCATTTCCTGGCCACTGTGAGCAGTGGTCCAATGACGGTGGGGATACATGTGTCTCTCTAAACTGTGTTCCTTCACTTTGGCTCTGTGTGTAAGAGTAGGATTGTTGGACCATATGGTAGTTTTATTATAACTTTGTAGAAGCCTCCATCCGGCCTTTTGTCGTAGCTTTATTTATAGTCTTTTCGCCAATATGAAGGGTTCTCCCTTCTTCACACCCTCCCTAGCACTTGCTGTCTTCCATCTTCTGGTGGAGACATTGTTGCATGTGAGTAAGCCAATTGGTTGGGGTTCCAGGGCGAACTTGGTCAAATAGAGGGAAAGAGCCTATGCAATCATTCTCCTAAAGAATCTTGAACCATAAATTTATATAAAATACTAAGTTGTCCTGAATGGATTCTTTGAAATCCAATGAACTATATTGTGTGGTCTTGTTAACGTATGCTTCTGGGCCCTTATTTCCTATGCATTCTTTATTTTAATAAAATACACTCAATTTAGGAACTTTTGGTAGAAATTTATATTTTCTCTAATAAAACAGACCAATAGCAACATTGGAAAATTTGACAAAATAAAAATTTTAATTTATGTCTCACTTCTTTCCATAGAAGATAAATTTTTTTCTGATAAAGACAAAATATCATGTAAGGATCTTAGGACACACTAGTCTACTAGAATTGAGCTTGTTGGTATTTAGTGGGTGACATTATGCACCTTTTCTCATGCCGATAATCACAGTGGCATCATTAAAACTTTCTTATCACTTGTTTCTTAGCTCTATAGAACTGATTAAGTAGGGGATGATATGGAGGGTCTATAGGCTGGCTGATGTAATTTAGTCACTGTTGGACGAAGGAGGAGGCAGGCAGCCAAAGCCATGTTGGGGTAGCAGAGGGGTTTAGGGTAAAGAAGAGGGTCCAAGGGCGTCTGTTACCAAGCAATATTTACCTAGTCCTGGAATTCTCACTCAGTTTTGATAATATTGGACACGTGCAGTATCTTGCCTACATTTGCTTGGTGATTAAATTGAAGATCTAAGAATCTGATTCACAATGCCATAATTAGCAATGAAAGTTAGATTTGGATTTAGGTGCCTCCAATTCTAATGCCTTATGTTTCTTTCTATCCAGGGCCTTTTTGACTAGGAGGAACCCAAGACAATTCATTCTCAACTCAAACCTTTATGTGTGTGTGCCCACTTTACACAGATGCAAGTCATCATCATTATCTTCACTTTTGCTTGGTGCCTTCAAAAGAAAGAAGAACTTAAAAGTCATATGCTAAGAATTTTCTTTTAAATATAAATTAAGCATATTTATATAATTAAAAATAAAACAAAAATCTAAAATGAACAAAAGTCAAACTAATACTCAGAAAATACGTAAAATATTAGTCTCTTCTTTAGGTTCCCCCCAAAATAATTTTAAAAGAATCAAGAGAATGTATTAGTCTCCTTTGTAATCATGTGGGATCTTAAACATAGTGAAAACAGGTACTGTGTACCTCTTGATTTATGTAAATACATCTAAAATAATAAGAGACTATGCATTGTTATTATTTTTCTTATTGTGCTAGACATGAACCCCTAGAACTTTGTACACATTTATGTAACACTGTCCCCACTGACCTGCATCCCCATAACCTGATTTTTTAAAGGCCCATTTTTTGAATGGCCCATAGTTGTAGTTGAAATAGGTAGGGGATAGCTAGCTAGCTACCTACCTAGATTTGCAAACTTTTATTTTACTTGATTCTTACAAACATTTTTCCCTCGAAAAAATTTGTTAGTTAGGGTTTCTACTGATATAATAAAACACAATGTCCAAAATCAATTAGGGAGAAAGGAGTTTATTTGGTTTATAGTTTCAATCATAGTCCACTATCAAAGCATGTTAGGGCAGGAACTCAAGGCAGAAAGTGAAGCAGAAGCCACGGAGGAATGATGCTTCCTGGTTTTCTCCCTGTGACTGGCTCAGCTGGCGTTTTTACACCACCCAAGACCACCTGCCCATTAGTGGTAATACCTATAGTGTGCTGGGCCTGCCCATGAAATCCATTAATCAAGAAAATGCACTACAAAGCCTGGCATGGTGGTGCACACCTCTAATTCCAACACTCTAGAGGCAGAGGCAGGCAGATCTCTGAGTTCAAAGCCAGCCTTGTCTACTTACTAAGTTTCATGACAGCCAAAGATATGTAGAGAGGCCTTGTCCCCCCCAAAAAAAATCTGGAGAGAGGTCGAGAGAGGGAATGCACCACACATTGGCCTATGGGCAAGTCAGGTCTTATGGAGACAGTGAGAAGTCCTCTTCCCGAAAGACTCTAGCTTCTGTCAAAGTTGACAGAAAACTGAAAATTAACCAGCATGTGTTTTCTTAGAATAAAAGCTCTTCAGGGAGAGAATGACCCTTTTTGTAGCAAGAACCAAAAGTGTGCTGTGTAGCTGTGTAGACTGTTTTCTTAACACAATCCCCAGCCGGAATGTAGCACACATGATGTCAAGTGTGTATGCTTCACCCTCAGCTGTGACCTCAAAACTTACAGTATTTTTGAAGATATGTATTGGACTGTATCTACTTTTACAGAATTACATCTCTTACTGAGATTAATGAGGGCACCAAATTATTCATTTGTAGATCTCTAGTGCCTAGGAAACGTGAAGTTTCCGATAGATGCTTGGGGATCACTGTAATTGGACGGTTCTTTCATTCTCTCACCTCCTATGAAAATGTAGTTAGTTTTAACTGACTTAATGGCTCTTAGCTTTTAAAATGGCATGGAGTAGAGAAACTGTAGAGTGCTTACTTTTCCTGCTAAATGGATCCTATCAACCTGCTGCTCACAACTTTTTTCAACGTGTTTTTACCTCTTTCCTGATGTCAAAACCATTTTTTTTTCCTTAGCTATTTCTTTCTCTGAGGGGAACACCTTTCTTCATTGTCCTTCTCCTGAGGGCTGGAATCAAATGGGTGGAACTCTTTATACATTCACAGTTTTTCCGTATGACTACAACTCACAGAGATGCTATGATAGCATCCATGTGTCATTTAAATAGTCTGCTGACCACATGGAAAAGTAAATAGAAACACATGAGATAAAATTTAATTATACAATCTGTTTAGCCTTACACATCCAAATTAAATGGTCATTTCAAAGTGTAATTAATATAAAACTATTAACGAGCTGTGAAAATGCTATTTGTCCTCCATCTTTGATATCCAGGATGCTTCTTAGACATTCATAACACAGCTGATCTCAAACTGGCCAGTTTTCAGGGACTTAATTTTCTTTATGGTCTGGTGGTTTCTGTGTAGGTCAGGTCAGTTGTTTCAAACCATTGTTTCTTTACAATTTCCCAACATTTCTGAGATTCATTTTGTAGGACTTATTTCCTGTTATCTTTGCTGCGACTGGCTGGGTAACTTTTCCCTTTTCTGAATGAATGTAACACTTGCTACTAGATGTTGCTGCCTCCTGTCTTCTCATTGAGAATTCTAACATCAATGGTCTGACTTTCTCTTGTGTCTCTTCACTTCTTACCAACACCTTCATTCTTTCATCTTTGCTATCCTCAACACTCTACAGGTCCTTCATCTGGCTACAATCCCTGGCATTCTGTTATCTGTCTCTTTAATCTTTCTTCTGCTTCTCGTTTGGATTTTGGGGTAATCATTTTTTACAGTTGTTACAGGAAATGGCATGTAGATTTCTTAACGAAGCTTCCGAGCCCACCAGATTTCAGGAAAATGAATCATCGATCCATATACCTAGTTTAGTAAAAACCTTTTATTTATTTATCATGTGCTTCTCTAAATGCTGAAGGTAAGTCCTTGGCTAAGTGCCATCACTTTCTGCCTTCAGGAAGTTAGCATTCCATTGGGGAATTCAAAGAAGATGGCCACATGTAAAGGATGGGGTTGATATTAAAGCAGAAAGCAAGTCTAGGCCAATAAAAATCAACAAAAAATGAGTTTTTTCCTTTTACAAAGCTTAGAGGAAATTAGTAGGCCCACTGGGGGAAGGGTGTCTTAGGTAGAACAACAGCAGTGTCGGGCTTTTCTAGTTGTCTTCTTGCCATTGCTAATTAAGGAAGCCAGAAAAGCCTAGTGTAGAACAGTGGCTCTCAACCTTCCTGATGCAGGGACTCTTTAATACAGTCCCTCACGTCATGGTAAACCCCAACCGTAAAATTATTTGTTGCTACTTCATACCTGTAATTTTGCTACTTTATGAATCATAATGTAAATATCTGATATGCAGGATATCTGATGTGCGACCCCTGTGAAAGGGTCATTTGACCCCCAGAGGGGTCAGGACCCAGAGGTTGGGAACCACGCTGAGAATATGGTTGGTAGCCATATGAAGAAAGGACATAGAAGGAGCTACTGAGCGAGAGTGAGAGAATGGACACACTGTTGTGTTGCTTGTTTTAGATCGTATGTATAAAATGACAGGTTTGGCTCCAGTTACAATTTGAATGTGAAGTATCCTTCACAGGCTCAGATGTTTGAATACTTGAATACTTGGTCCTCAGCTGATTCGAGAACATCATGGAACCTTTAGGAGGTGGAGTCTTGATAAAGGAAGTGGATCGCTAGGAACAGGCCTTGAGGCATTATACAATTCAGCCATCGCTCTTGGCTTTCTGAGGACAGTTGTAGTGTGGCTCGGTAGCCCTCTGTTTCAGCCACCAGCTCTGACCGATGTCCTGTCTTATGGCCTGTGTCCCTCTGGAAACGAAAGCCGCAGTAAGCACTTTCTGCCTTCAGCTGCTCTTGTCAGGCAGAGCAATGGGAAAGTAGCTGAAGGTAGTGCTAGACACACATTCTGCGATTCTAGACCTGCCGTGTTTTATTCATGCCGAACGAACACATGCTCTGCCGTCAGGGCAGTGTAATGCTCCACTACAGCCCTACTGATGGCCACCCTCCCTCTCAGAGTTAGCACAGATTCCAGAACTTAACTGAAGAGTTCCCAACAACCCCCCTCTCATGGCAGATGCCTCTTGCAAATCTGAGGGTCCTCAGACCACCGGTGTTGTCAACTGATTATGAGTTTGAAAGTTCTCTCACCTCATAGGTCTGATTCTGTGAGAATGTCCCACAAATCTCAGAAAAGCACTAAGCCTGTTACATTCTCACAACATGGCTGCAAACAAGAGCCAATCAAATGAAGAGCTACATAGAGCCAAGTCTAGAAGTACTTGAGTGTATAGAACTTCCAAATGCTCCACTGGAATCGTGACATGTTACCCTCTAGACACATCAGTGTGTTCACTTCCCTGGCAAGGACCTCCCAGGACCTCAGTGTCCAACGTTTAGAAGAACTGTGGGGGCTCTATTACTCAGACGTGTTTGAATTAGCTGTATCCTTGACCTCATTCCATATCCCCTCTTCTGTCCCCAGAAGTCAGTGGCTCAAAGTCCCCTCTAATTGCATAGTTTGTCTTCCTAGCTCAGTTAGATATGAAAACAAAATAGTACCCACTGGGACTTCTTCCATAAGCAGAAATTTATGTGTGGTCTGAGATCTCAACACAAATAAAAAAGATACTTTTATCTCTTGGGAAACACCAAAGATATAGTAGTTCTGTCTTTGGAACCTGGGACAAAGACAAGACCCATTATTTATGCAACAGAGAAATTTCAAAACTGTCTGCCTTATGATTTTCATTATAAGACAGCTGGTTCAGAACAGGAAAGTAACAACTAATTGAGGCAAAACCTCCTGACTATTTAGAGAGTTCCCATGTTCAGAGTTCAAGTTCATGCCTTTGTTAAAGGGGCAGCTGTTTAGGATATAAATGAGTGATAAATTAAATGAATAATTAACTCATCTTTTTACTGAATCCTCTTCTGGAGGGCATGGCATTGTAGATAGATTTAAATTTCTCAGGATAAAGCTGATGTCACCTACTCCCTTGCTTGAGGGATTTACCAATTCCCCTTTCATTACCTCACAGATGAAGGAAGATCTTAGCTAATGAAGTTCTTTCTGGTGTCTCCTGGGCAGAGGGTAAATCTCACAACACATATTTGCTCAGTTGCTTACTGTGTTTCCTCCATCTTCTTCCATGATCCCTGTAGGAATTTTTAAAGTTTAAACAAGCACTTACTTGTGTTTGATAACTTGTTAAAACAGGGAGATAAATAAATAGCATTAAAATTGTTGAAAAATGAAGTATTGTGCTAAGCAATATTTTTATGGTTAGAAGAGCTTGGTAATTTCTTAAGTTTCTGTCACTTGCCATTTTTTGTTATGATGTATTGATGTGTGTCTTTAAATTCTTTCAAGTGTTTGTTCTTCAGATATTTTTGAGTGTTTTTTACATTAAGGGAACTGTGTAAGACCATCCTAACAAAATTGGCCAGGATTTCATTTCTCCTTTCAGATGTAGAAATAGATCTGGGAAGTTTAATCAATGTGGTTCTTTGTTAGGCATTGTGGGAACACCGAGAACGGACAAGGTTAATGACTTCTTAGGCATACAGATCCAAGGGTCAGGGCATGCTTTGGGGAGGCCACATCATCCGAAGTCAGTGTCAAAGGTAACATGTGTCTGAATAGAATATGGACAAAGACAGTTCTAGGCTGTGTGTGAAACAGGAGCAGGGACTGTGGGGAAGGGTGGGAACTCTGCAGCATGCCGTGGCCACGTGGTGAAAGCAATTCTGTGCAATTGTGATCTGTGAAATGTGACTCCCCCTCCAAAAGTAAGGAGTGGGCCTCATATTGAATGCTACATTAGTAGACCTTAGAGGTCTCTTACAACAGGTCAAGTGCAAGAAAAAGATGACATTTAAAACAAGGTGCATGAAAACATAAATTCTGAGAGGGCGTTTTTCTCTCTACCTGCAAGATAACAGTGTATCAAACCAGTTATAGGTAAAGCCATCAATGGCTCACAGATTACTATGTGATTCAGTTTTGTGTTGCAATTTTACATCATAGAAGTTAGTGGCTGTGGATGGCAGACACTTTTAGAATAGTTAAAGAGGAAAGCAGGTATCACTGTGAAGTGAATAAATGGCATTGCCTTGTGTGTGCATATGGTAGATATATGTGCCTTGTATGTGCATGTGGTAGATATATGTGCCTTGTGTGTGCATGTGGTAGATATATGTACCTTGTGTGTGCATGTGGTAGATATATGTGCCTTGTGTGTGCATGTGGTAGATATATGTACCTTGTGTGTGAATGTGGTAGATATATGTGCCTTGTGTGTGCATGTGGTAGATATATGTGCCTTGTGTGTGTGCATGTGGTAGATATATGTGCCTTGTGTGTGCATATGGTAGATATATGTGCCTTGTGTGTGCATGTGGTAGATCCATGGGTGAGGGTGGACAGGTCTATGTGCATCCTAAGAGGGGTATAGAGCCCACTTTCTTCTTATAGTTCATTGTTATGCCCCCAGATCCAAGATCAGTGACTAGTAAAGGGTTCTTTCTCAATTAATTTTTGCTGAGCGAAATAGCTAAGGTGTGCATTCTTGTTAAAATGTTTTGAGGATGAAGTTCAATGTCAGATAAGATGCATTCAGTAGGGAAGACACATTTCAAAATCAACAAAATCCTCAGTTCATTTTACTTCCCTGAGACCAGAGTTATGTTTGCAAAAGAAAGTGTCCACAGTGGTTTCCATACAAGATGGAATTTATTTTTAGTTTAATTATGCAGAGGTGACCTCATCTTTTATTTTGATTTCTCTGGAGAATCAATGTGTTGATGATCCTGAACTCCCGTGTAGGTCCTCTGGGAAGAGGGGCAATACTTAGCCATGTGTATGGACTGCCAAAACACATGAAGTGGTATCAGCCTCATTTTCCACTGCCTACAGTATTCCAGAGAAGGATTAGATCCCTTTATCAGCAGTTAGTTTGCTCTAGAATCTTACGCTTAGCCACTCAGTTCGGTATCCAGGAGAAAATCTGATCCTACACTAAAAGATACCACATTTAGGCCAGTAAAAGTGGAAGTGCATGGCTGTTGGGATTCTTCTATCCCAGGTTCATTATCAGGAAGTCTCACTGGTAACCAGTGGCAAATGCGCTCATGTTATTTCCTATGTGTATGCAAAATCTTTATCCTGCTGCTCCAATTATTGTCTGAGAGCATCAGCCGAGTGTCAGTGCCCAGTGCCTGAGAGCATCAACTGGGTGCTGCCTATCTCAGACCTCTGCTTGGCTTCATCCCTCTTAAGAATTAGTTAAAGCTATTGGTGAATGTGCTTGCTGATTTCTTTTCAGTATAGGAATGTGTTCTTTGAGTAGTAGAGTTTCCAGTTTGCCACCTTTCCCAGACAATTAGAAAATAATAATAAAAACACGGAACAATAGATGGTGGGATAGTGGGTAATGTCTGTTGGTGATGCCTGCATAGGTGGAATGTTCGTGAGACTTTTAAAATGACAAACTGTATGTTCTTGGGTCCTATTCCCTTTAGCAAATTTTGGCTAGTAGCCTTATCTGTATAGTTGCTGCACTGTGGTTAGTAACAGTAGGCCTTTTCTGCCTTTGGCTTATAGTATAAAGAAGGAATATTTAATCATATCTCATTACCTATAAATATATCTATATGTTTACCACTCCTGATAATTTTACTTCCCTTCTGAATCCTTCATGTTCAGTGACTGTTAGGTTAGTCAGATATCTGTCTTTGGCAAAATATCCATAATCAATGATTCAGAAGGAAAATGGACTGTTTCAGCTCATGATTTCAGAGATTTGGGACACTGGGAAGTCCCAAATGACCTAACTGCTCCTACTGAGGCCCCATCCCCTTCCCATAGTGGCTACTGACTTTATATATAATCCTCTAGGCAACATTTATACTTTTTAAATAACAAGAATGACATTTTTTAGCCACCAAACCATACAAACAGACACTTTTATTTGGAGAGAAGAATCCTTTAGAATATGACATAGATAATATATGGTATTATATAACAATTTAATAAATGTTTAAGAGATCCAAAGCTTCTTGGTAGTCATTTAACTTTGTTAAGGAAGAAATATTTGGATACAGTGTTGGAAAATGCCAATGCAATATATTTCTTCTTTGTTACTTTTTATTTCCAGAATTCATATATTGAGGTTTGAACTCATGGAGTCACATCCCTCTATTTAAAAGAGGATTTACACAGTGGCCATCCTTTCTAAACATGCAATCACGTTCCCAGACTTAACAGGCATAATTATACTTGCAATTTTGCTTAGGGATTTAAATAGTGCTTGTAGATTTCCATAGGTCTTCTGTTTAATGGGCGCCTACTATCATTTTCTTGCCCTATTTCTCTGTCCATCTAGGGCCATTTTGTTTTTGTTCTACTCATACTTAATCACCTGCCAGAAGGATTCTTTGTTACCCTGCTTCGACAGTTCTAAAGGTTCAGCGGCCTCCTGATCTTGCATATTTCATTTATTTACTTTTTATCTGGTGAAATCATCGACATTGAATGACACCACCTCTGTGTAGACTTCAGCCTGCCTTCTGCCTCAGGTCACCTTGTGAGGCAGTGTCTTTCTAGCTCTCGTGCGCCCTCTGTTCTCTCTCTTCCTCTAGTTCTCATGGTTGCCAGTGTTTAATGTTTGATTCTTGGTCTCTTGCTTTTCCCTTTTCCCTTTGCTTCCTGTGAAGATGTGAAGGTGCTTTGCCTCTGTTCCTTTGACTTTCCACGTCCATATGAACCAACAAATCCAGACAGAAACTCACAGAGCACAGTGAGGGAACTGCGGAGAGGTGCACTGTTGTACCCTGCACAACAATCAGAGTCTAGATGCATTGCCTGTTAGGGAACATTTCATTTGTGAAATGAAAGGCCTAAAAGTTTGAGAATGACTCTGAGGATGGGATAAAGTTGAGGACAAGATCGCACCGTCCTACATTAGACCAGACTCTAGGGGTTAAGGCAAAGTTGCTATACCAACTTTTCCTTGCTTTAAGTTTGGAAATCAAAATGTTTTCTGGCAAAGTTGTCCTAGTAGCTCTCTGAATCCTCTTTTTGGTCAACACATGAGATCAGGTAGGGCTTCAGTGCCTTTAATTGGGATTGAGTGGAGGAAAAAAAACCCTCTAAATCCAGGGTTCATAAAAAGTTCAGGGAAGGAAGCATGAAGCTTAAAGACCAGTGGGGGAGGGGAGGGTATTTCACAATGTCCTTCCTTGTAGAATGTGGTTTCAAATAACTTATGCATTCTAAATGAGCAAAATGACATAAAGGAAGCAAAGTCCCAACGAATGAGCGAAAGACTAAAGGAAAAAATTCATGACAGTAGAGCAAGAACCTGGGTAACAAGGAAAGCTCAGGGAATGGTGAAATGACAAGCATTGACTTGGAATGGGATGGACATAATAGAAATGTCGCAAGTGGAATTTTCCTAAAAATAGTATTTTCTAGGACACCAGGGGAAAGGGCACTGGGACGAGAAGGCAGGAAAGCGCTTGAGAAGAGCAGGATGGGATCACTGCTCCACCTGTGTCAGGATCTGGAATACAAGCACGGGGAAGTCAGTCTGTGGGTCTGACATCCTCACAAGCCAGTCGGCTGCCAGCTCAGAGTGCTGTCTTAGTTTTCAAGCGCAGTGGTAGATGTTTTACACAGTGGACTGGAGGGGAAAGATTCAGTTTGTCTCACACAAGGATTTCAGTCACTAGTGGCTTGGCTCTATTGCTTTGGGCTCTGGTGGCATAAAACAGGTTGGAGTAGAGGTCACTCATCCCAGAGTGTCCAGGAAGTGAAAGAGATAAGGGCTGGGGCAGGGCTCCAGCATCAGTGCTTCCAAAGAGGTTTCTTCCCGTCAATCTCTACTTTTCTCCATGCCCCTGAACACATATATGCATCTGTTTGTCTCTCTGTCTGTCTGTCATCTTTGTGTGTGTATGTCTGTGTGTCTATATATAGAGGTAAAAGGACAAACTCTGCTGTTACTCCTTGACTACTTTCTGCTTGTTTCTTTGAGACAGGGTCTCTCAGTAGCCCATAACTTGCCAAGTAATCTAGGACTGTTAGCCTGAAAATCCCTGGGATCCACCTGTCTCCACTTTCTCCATCAAACTTGGATGATCATTCTATAATAGGAAGCACCAAATTGAGCTGTCTCCTCAGCCCTTTCTTAAGACAAGGACCCCAGTTGCCATTGGTCGCCATTTTCTTGTGACAAAGAGAAGTATCTACCTTGAGGAAAACAGACACAGAAGAAAGAGATGCTAAGGAGATGTGCTGAACACTAATCTCCTCCCTCTCTCTCCTCTCTTTCTCCTCTCCCTCCCCCCTCACAAAACTGCCATTTAGTATTTATCAGAAATTTTATAAGTACTTTGTTTTAAAGTTATCTCTTTGAATTGGAAAAGTTATGTTGAATTGAAAGCAACATGGGACAATCTACTTTGGATAATTCATTCATAAAGAGAGGTAAAACTAAGCACTAAATGAAGCAGGAATGAAGAGCCATTAGAAGAATCATGGGTCCCAGACACATGGCTGTGGGTGGAGTAGCTATGAGATTGTCTAGTTAGTTCTTTTAAAACTTTTCCTTGGGAATTCACGTGGGAAGTGCTTTCATGAGTGTGGCGATACTGCCTGCAGGAGCTTATCAAAAGCGTGAAACATCCAGGCATTTGACTTTTTAATCTTAAAAAATGCAAAAGAATTCTACATTCTAAGGCAAAATATTTATACATAAATTTTCCAAACTATTCTCATAAGTTCACTTGTCTATTTATCCTGTATCTCTGGGTTGACCTCCCTGGCACACTACTGCGTGCCCCCAGGGACAGATGGTATGTTTACCCAAGTGTAAGCATACAGCATAAACCATTAGCCTCATGTCACAGATCAGAGAACTGAAGCCCGGTGGGGTAAATAAGTCACCCAATATTGTGAAGATAGTCCTGGGAATGCTGAGAACAGGCAAAGCATATTCTAACCCCAACGATTAGTCCTCCCTCCAAATGCTTCTTGTCATTTTGGTATAGGAATCAGAAGAGTCAAGAGTGGAAATTCAGCTACAACTGTAATGAAATATCTGAGAGTATGATCTTTGATTGAACAGTACTAGCTGTAGGGCCATGGTGCCGCACATTCCTCTCCCTTCTAGAAAGTTTCTTTCTTCCTAGCCATAAGATCCACAAAGGAACAGGCTTCCTGTTTCGTTCATTGCTCACACCAAAGTTGGGAATTCAAGCATGGGAAGTACTTAAATATATTTCTCAGGTAATAAATGAATATCTTATATTACTCCCTCTGTCTTTCCCCAAGCTGCTCCTTTCTTTTGCCTTCCACATTTGCCTGATCAAATCTTACCCATTTGCCGCTATATGGTTCTCATATCCTGTAGATGTCAGCTCTGAAGCTATTCCTCAGCTTGCAGTCCTACTGGGAAGGGATGAAGACCTCCATCAAACTGCCCCCAACTCCTTTGTTCACTGTATACCTCAACTGACTAATCACAGACTAACCCTTGCCTGGCACATACTCAATACCCAAAATATTTATTAAAATACCGTTTATGTGAGGTAAAGTCATTAGTGACTTTTAATGAAATGAGCCATGCATGAGAGTAGTTTTGAATACTTGAACAGTTTTATAAGGTAAGAAGGCTGAGCAAGTAAATTAATATCTTCGCACCTAAAAGCAGCAAGCGGCTAATAAAAAGATGATGTCAGAAGAACTGTATGAGATTTTGATAGACTACGACAGGTTGAAGTGGCGTCTATGTCTTAGAAACCTTTTTTTAGTCTATGAGAATATTTAGCACAGCACCTAAAATGTAGTACACATTCAATAAATAATTGATGAATGAATGAATGAATGAATAGTGAGCTCCCTAATTAGATTTGGAGAATATTATGATTAGATTAAATAGTTTATGGCCCACTGTGCCTACATTCATTACTTTTTTTCTTTGCTTTTAGTGGTGTGATTTGTGATAATATTAGTGCTTTGTTATTTTAATGGAAAACGATATTTCTTATGGGGAAATGTACCCCAGTGAAATGTGCCTTGATTCAGTATTGCATGCCAAACAAAAGCCAGCATCTTTGGAGGATGCAGGCATTGAGACTGTACTTAGCACAGTTGCTCCTGGCCTCTGAAAGGAAATAGCTTCAAGGCTAACTCACCAAATACACAAATAGGCAATTAAAGTCAAATGGCCCAGTGAACTGCTGAAGGACTTGAAAGCCATCTAACCTGACAGTCTTCTTTTGTAGATGGGAGAACACAAATCTAGAGAAGCAGGGCCATGTTCACTGGTTCAGTGCTGGGAACTGGTAGAGGTAGAACTGGAAACCTGGTTCTTCTCCTTAATTTCATTTTTCAGTCCTTCAACCATGTGCAGGAATCAAGAGTAGTTAAGAGCAACAGACTTACTTTGAAAGTTGAATTTTAGATTAACAGCTGGATTCCTGCTATGGGGTGTCACATAAATCTTAAATAGACCTTTATGTCACTAATGGACAATTTAGAAAAAGAAAAACAATAAATTAACAATCTTCTTAGGAGGTAGGAACATTATTACGTGCAAAAAATTAAAATCACAGGGCTATAGTAATGGCTCAGTGGTTAAGAGTGTGATCTTGCAGAGGACCTAGGTTCAGTTTCTAGCACCCAACATGGCAGCTCACAGTCTCATGTAACTCCAGTTCCAGGGCATCTGATACCTTCTTCTAGCCTCCACAAGTACCGCAAGTGCATTTGGTATACATGAAGACATTCAGGTAACACTCCTAGACATAAAAGTCAACATTGTAAAAACATAACAGAAGCTATTTTCACAGGAACAGACAGCATTGTCTGCAAAACACTGAGCATGATTTTTAAACAGCACCCAAGGGTAATTTCTGAAGTCCTCTGATGGATAATAGCTTAGCCAGCTCTACCAATGCTGCCTAGCTCTGCCTTCCTACACTGAGAAATATCTATCAACTCACTTCTTTAAACTGCTATGGCTGTATAACACAGTATGTTAATACTGTGTCAGTATGGCTAGTGGACTTTGCCTATATATTAATTTTTCAATTTCACACTCTTAATATTGTTTAAGTTTACCATATGGTAACGTTTTAATTATCATATATGTCATTTGAATTGTTGCCATATGATTTCAAAAAATGAAACTGAATATAGTTTTGTGTGTGTGTATGTTACTAATATAATCTAAGTACTTGCTGCAGCGTACTTCTGATAGGCCACACATTCTGGAGCATTGTTTTCCTTTTTCAATATACTTACTGCTTTCAAAGTGTGCACAGTTTACACACTTCTTGGCAACTTGCCCAGCCACACTTCATTGGTAGTTCCACATTCAATTGCACTCGTAGGCATGAATGTGAATGTGTGGATCTTGGTTAACCATTTAAAATAAAACATCTGCCTTTGTTACGGATGGCGATCAGTGAATTCGTTTGCTTTTTAAGTGCTTTTCCAGCTCTCGTGTTTGTTTATTTATTTAAAACTCCTTCTTGGGAATGTTATTCTCCCAAGTGCTCAGAATTGTTAGAAGAGCTACATTATTGCTTTTAAAATGAAGTGTCACATGTAACATTTATATTTTGAGAGAGAGAGGTCTTCTTTTCAAACGTTTATTTTTATCTGGCTTCTCTTATGACCTAAATGCCATTTGTTCTGGGAGCCCCTCACTGAGCCAGTCCAGTACAAGATACTGTTAAAATCCACCACATTTGGTGTGCCACACATTCAGGAATCCTGCTGTTCTGTGTTGTTGCTCATGGATAAGACAAAGTGAGTTTAGGGGGTGTGATTGCCTCTTTGAGCTGAGAGTGTGACTCTTGAGACGTTCCACAGGAGCGACTTGTCCTCCTTACCTACGAATAGGTATATATTCATATATATATTTCTCTAGTGATGTTTTAGATTTTTAAGTAGAGTTGGTTAAACTTAGTTCACTCAGCAAATGTTTGCTATGTGTCTGCTCTGTAGCAGGTGCTCTACACTGTGACCATTGTGACAGATACATTGCAGGCTTCATCAAAATATGACTAGCATTGTTTCAGTCTTTTCTATGTCTCACTAAAATATGTCAAAAAATTTATCTTAATTAGTCCTTTCAAAATCCCACGAAGCCTGTAGTTAAGAAGACACCTAAGGCAGGATGGAGTAGAAAGAATGGCCAGTCTTGAAAATAGACAGACTCAATTAGCACTAGACTGACTGAGTAGTGTATACACTCAGTGTGTGTGTGTGTGTGTGTGTGTGTGTGTGTGTGTGTGCAACCAAGGAAAAGAGGCATTGAATATGAGAAGAAACAAGGTGGAGAATACACTGGGGGGACTGGAAGGAGAAAGGGAAGGCGGGAATGATGTAATTATATTTTAAAGGAATCTTCTGCTCAGAGTTGGGTCAATAGAGGCCAGTGCAGAGTCCAGATGGAACTCTTGATGAAGGCACTTAACTTGGGGGCTGAGAGGACCTACCAGGCATTTGCAGTGAATCAGCTGGTGTGGGGACTGTAAAGTAGTGGATATCAAATGGTTGAATATACAACATTGCAGGAAGAGGAAAGTTTTCAAAGAAGTCAAAAAAATCTAGTAACTATTTGTGTAACATGTAATTAGGACTACCTGCTAGTAGCTCAAAACAGAGGTTCCTGTTTGTCTCGTGCAAAAGGAATCATGAAGTAAGTGGGAAGGGTTTGCGTGCAATCTATCCAGTCATCCTTGGCCAATTCTGTTTCTACTTTCTTGGCCAACTCCTTTTAGGTCACCCTTTCCACCCTTAATGCTACTTCAAAATCAAAAGATAGCTATTGCAGTACTGGCCAGCATGCCTGGCGTCCGCACAGCTGAGGAGAGCAAAGGAGAAAAGCATAAGGGCCGCCCATAGCTGAGTCGGCTCACGCTGCTGAAGCTCTTCCCATGTGTGCTCAAGTCTTTCTGGATACTGCTCAATACAGGGGAATTTGGAAACCCTGGGGGCAATGACTGACATATTTATTTGTAGCTCGATCATGTTGCTACCTCGCACATGAGAGGCCACCTTTAAAAGAAAACAGGGCAGGGAGTAAGCAATTGTTATGGCAGTTACTTTTTTTGTGAAATGTTTTTTTCACACCCCTTCTGTTGAGCAGCCAACATTTGGAAACCAGTGAAAATCCAACAACAAAGAATTTGTTCCCTGTCTTTATCTCCCCTCCCCCACCCCCCAGTTTACAGCTGCTGGCGTTGCCCTCTCAGAGATGACCTGAGAGTTTGGGATATGATTTTAGGGGGAAGTCACATGACTCGGCTTTTTTGTCTTTCTGGGGAACGTTTTACCCCATGAAAGATGGTTTGGCATTATGGCTATGTTTTACAAGCAGAAAAACCAGAAATATCAATGAGAATGTCCATGGCTGATTGCTTTGTATATTTTTTAATTGATTTTCTTCTTTCCTTCCCAATGAGAACTTGACAGTTGCTGGTTCTTCTTATAAGAACTTACTTCACATAAGCGATGAAGTACGATAAATAGTAATTTTTCCTGGGGAACAGAAGGGCAGTGAAGAGATTAGTGAGGCCCCTGAGGTGCTTTGTCATGACAAAAGAAGCTAAAGGTGTCTCAGTCCTCAAGGTCATGTGAAAGAGGTACATTTGGGATAAAGGTCAGCGCCCTTCAATCTATAGACATGACTCTCCAGTCACTTCTGTGCGTCCTGATGGCTTTGAGTAGCACCAGATAGAAACAACCTCCCTGTTGTGACTGGCCCTAGCTGTTTGCTTATTGATATTAATGTCCTATCCAAGGCACCAGTGGGCGAACTGGTGCAGTGAGTGATGGGCACCCCATGCTGGGTCTTTGTCCTAGCCTGGCTTCCCAAGGAAATAGAGTGGGCACTGGGGAGAAAGTTGGCTCACCTGAGAACTAGAAGTGAAGACCAAACCCATGTTAACTGTGCCTCAATACCCAGGCAACCTCAGATGAGCCAGTGGGGTCTTATTCCTCTGTTTTGGTTTGGTAGTACAGAGGAGTCAGGAAACAGGAAGCTAAAGAGATTCCCCAGATGTAACATTTTATGTGGACACTGGTAGGATTTATGGGAAATGAGTTTCCTTGCTGTTTTTTTTTTATTTCTGTCTCCCAGGATTACACAGAAGGTTGGAGGTTACCCTAGTGTTTTCTTTACTCTTATTAATAGTTCTCTGAGCTGGAAGGGTTTGAGGTTGTCTATTATTCCCTCTGGGTAGGAAATAATGTGTCATGACAGCTAACTAAGACTCATAGATCACATGCCTTTAATGGTAACATCAGGGCTCCTCATTTTCCATTAGTGTGATGTTAGCTTCTTGTCATTGGGATGGCCATATTCCCTGTGCCATCCCAACTGAGAAGGAGTGACAGGGTGTCCTGGCCTCATGCTATATAATCTTGTGAGAGAGTAGTCAGATGAATCCTTTCTTTTCCATGATCTTATGACCGAGTCACATTTTTGGCATCCCTTTCATGTGTGTAGGATAGGACATGGTGCAAGGTGGAGTGTCTTCTCCCTAATATCCCGGGGAATCCTTGCAGCACAGTAGTGGTTCTCACTGATCCCCACAGAGGCATTTATGTCATCAGAAGCCCTAAGATTAAAGCTCAGGTAACTAAAGGATGGAGAAGATACTGCTGATTAGAGAGATGGCCTTCCTTACGAGTCTACCATTTTCTAGGAAAACTTTCAGAAGTGAAGGCTTGATCAAGGCCATTTATGTCTAGTAGTACTTATAATATGTATACTTTTATAAACTTTGAGCCTAGATTCATAAAAAATGTTGGTCAATGGTATCCAAAATATTTGGAAGCAATTTCTTTTTAAAAGTTTTCTGCAGAAGGGCACAAAGTTAGGTGGGTGAGGAATGGGAGAGCTGGCGAAGAAGTGAATGTGGGAGGTATATCATCCAGACCTCAAAGCTCTCTTTAATCCATAGGTTCCTTCTGTTGCTCCCCTGGTTATGTTTGTCGCATGGGCAGTTTTTCTGAAAACTCCACTGTGCAATGGGGGTGTTCTTTGGAAGTTGCCATGCATTATGTCCTTGTGTGTGTGTGTGTGAGAAAGAGAGACAGAGACAGAGACAGACAGACAGACAGACAGACAGACAGACAGTGTATGCCCAAGAAAACAAGTATAGGTGTAATCAAATGATTGTCATTTTAGTCAAGGTGATGGACAGTATCAGCAGAGGAGAATGATCTAATAACTTACTGATTGTTTCAGGGTGGCTAGATGGGAAATTTTTAAATGATCTTACCACAAAAAGGATAGTAAATGTTATGTCCTTCATCTCAAAATCTGTTTCTGAGTTAGGGACATTCAAGTTTTTCTCCTGTCTGTTTTGAAATATTCAATAAATTGTCGCCTGTATCACTCTTCATTGCTCTGGAAGGCCAGGCCTTACTTGTCCTATCCAACTGTAACCTCATGCATTGCCAACCTGTTCTTATTTTCCCTCTCTCCTTCCTAACCATGAGAACATCTTCTGTAGCTGCTTCATATTGCAAATTTGTAATCTTCATAATCTTGTTATTTTATGATTCACTCAACTTATAGTTGCTAAAAATGAATGTATTGACAATCTATTCTTTACATCAACGTTCTTGATGTACTTGCAAAATTTCATCTCCATTAGATTTATATTATGGGTAATTGTTTTTTTCTAATATTTCTTGTTAATTTGTATTATAAAACATACATTATATTCAATATATAAATTAGGGTTCCTCTCTAGAAATGCTGTAAACTTAACATTAAAAAAATTATTAAATGATTTATATATATATTCAAAAACTTTAATATTTTTTCATATCTACAATTCACTTTTTTAGATGTTTACTTTTATCCCATGTAAGTGTCTGGGATCAGTAAACAGTGCAATGCATTTTTTACATACCTGGCAAGAGAGAAATCTCATCTTAAGATTTTTTTCCATCATTTTGGCCTTTGGGCATGTTTTTAGGACATTTTGTTAACTGTTAATAATGTAGGACGGCCCGTCCCACAGTGGACACTATCCTCCCTTGGCAGATAGGCCGGACCTGTAGAAGGAAGGTAGGGCCATCACGCTAATAATCATTCCTCCATGGTCCCTACTTCAGTTCCTGATTCTAGGTTCCTGCTTTGAGTTCCTGTCCCGACTTCCCACCAAGAGTAAGAGTAGGTGAACCTTTTCCTCCCCAGGTTGTGCTTACTCATGGTATTTATCACAGCTGCCCAGTAACAATGGCTGACGTTCTGAGTGGATAAACAAGGTGACAATCTGGAGGTAACAGTCGGTACCCCACCACATTCTTGTTTCATCATTTCACTGGTGTCATTGAGATGCCTCCCCTTACATCATTAGGAAGGAGACAGCAGTCTAAAGGAAGGGAGGATGATGTCATGACAGGTGTAAGCAAGCCTCTGGGTAGTCTAGGGGGAAAAGTGGGGGAGGGCAGTTACATGAAAGAATTTGGTGTTTCTCCAACACTGCCCAGAGGGCAGATGTTCTGATTATTAGTAAGTCATCATTCTCTCTACACAAAAATATCCCCAAGGAAGAGAAGGGCAGTTCTGAGGCTAGAGCATTCGGATTCCCCAAAGAAAGGCAATAAGATCTTTGCTCTGTTCTGAACTCACATGCTAGCTGCCAGCTGCTCCCATATTTCCAGGTGCACCCTTTCCCACCTCTGCCTCCAGGAAGGAATGTCCATGCAGGTGCAATCTGAAATTCTAGCTCTTCCCTGGTGGCCTGCTGGTTTGGGGCTGTGGTGGCACAAGCTGATGTCCTGGTTCTCATATCCATGGGTTTAAGTGGTGGTACTCAAGGGTCTGTTTTCCTGGCTTTCCAGATGCCAAGTCTCCTTGAAGGTCTTTGAAACTGTTAGCTTCCACATATGTAAACAAATTTCCTGTAAGTCACTCTCACCCCATGGTGAGTTTGTGTGTGTGTGTGTGTGTGTACACTCAAATCCTATTATTTCTCTGGAGGACCCCAATTAATATTGTTGGATTAAATAGTTTTGATTTAGAGAAATAAAGAGAAGAGAAACATGATGGAGTGTAACTATTTTGGAAATTGCGAGCACAAGAGGGAACGTACAAATGACTTCACTTGTCAGCTTTAGTGCTTTTTAGAATTTAGTGCTTTTTAGAATTTAGATTTAGGAAGAATGATTCTGATTCAACAGAGGAGGCAGATAATATTTTTCAAGTGTTTCAGAGCATTCTTTAAAATGTCTTGTGATTAAAATTAATGTGGTAATTTCCTCCTCTGGCACATTTTAGGTGTTAGATGAACAATGATTAAAGTGAAGAGGTACACATAGTATACAGCAAAATCATTCTTACCTTCTTATCAGTTAGTACCATATTAATTTTTATATGGAAATACACTTAAACACGAACTCACTGTGACTGTGCCCTGGGACATCCTTTACCTTAGACAGTTCAGGCTGGACCCCCTGTAGTTCTCAGGCCGCATGTCTTCTCGGGTGCAGGAAAATGCTTTGGAAGTGTTTGAAACCTACTCCTTCCCCCTGCCGTGTTGGATGGGCTGCATTTGGAGTAAATGTATTAACAAGGCCTAGAGAACCCTGATGATTGGTTTTGTTGTTTTGGTTACTGACAGGATGTGAGCACATCCTACATTATGGTCCAAGCAGAGAAGGGAAAGCCAAGCCAGGCAAAAGATGAGATAAAGGACTTTTAACCCTCTTTCAATATGTGGTGTGAAGTTTCAGACCACCGCAAGGCATTAGTCGTAAGTTAGTCTTTGCGACAAAGCACTTCAGGAAAAGAACTGACTAGAAGAGAGAGGGAGAGAGGTGTTTGTGCTCATGGCTTCAGAGGTTTCAGTCCCTCAGGGTGGGGACAAACCGTCCGGAGGACAGCAGTTCACATCTCCAGCCAGGAAAGAATCGGGGACCAGGTATTACCCTCAAAGTTCACCCCTGCATGACCTGCTTTCTTCAGTGAGGCTGCACCTCCTAGACACCTGAGTGAGACCAGCTCTCCAAACTTGCAGCACCATAAGGAATTAAATTCTTCACGTGTGTTGTATTAAAACATTTAGATTAAAAGAAAAAGAATACCAAGGCAGCCTCCTAGCAGAGAGCCTTTCATCCCTAGCACTGGGGCACTACGGGGCTTTTGCTTTTCTTTTCTGCTGGGGCTTTAGCTCCCGGATCTTTCCGTTTTTCCTGTTTCTCTTAACATAAAGCAAAAGCCAAGACTCTTTTTGAATTCTTTGAGAATCCTGTTGGCATGTGAGAATTTATGAGCTAAGTACATTTTACTTTTTCAAAACCATATTACTTTAACACTTATGTTTTAAGTTTTTAAACATTTTTTTAATAACTTACCGTTCTTTCTTTTATTCTTGAGAAGATAATATATCAGTTTCCCCTTCCCTTTCATCTCTCCACCCCTCCATATACCCCTCCTGGCTCTCTCTCCAATCCATCAGTCGTTGTTACCTGCATGTATATGTCCTCACTAGAGCCTGCCTGACACACTGTCCGGCACCACCAGAGTGAGTCAGAAAGGGATGGGAGACAGCAGATAAGAAACTGTTGTCTACACGGGAACCTCACTTCCCAGGATGGCTCAGCCCAACATGCTGAAACCTGATTCAGTGTAAACTGTGGGTGGGTAGGGAGAGAACACAGGGTCTCTCTCAGAGTTCCTAGCAGCATTCTAGCCTGCTCTCTGTGGGGACTACAACCTGTAGGATCAGGGGGACACAACATAGTTGAATTTTGAATTAAAAACATTCATGATTTGTGCTTCCACCGTGCTTTCGTATAAACTCCCCTTATGTTCAGGCAGATGTGGGAACTCTCAGGATTCACGGACTGTGCAACATGTCCTTTGGTGTGTGTAAGATGCCATAGTGGCCAGCCAACTCCACAGAGGTCTATAATTCGTCTGTGCTGGTTTCCACGGGAAGGTTTCCAGACTTCCCCCAAAGTCATCAAGGTGGGGTTTGCTTTGCTTTCCATTCTGGGTCTCACCTTCAGTGACTAACTGAATGTCATCAGACTCGATCAGAGAGTAGCAGCAAGCATTCCTGAAGATCCAGGCTTGAGTTCTTGCCAACTTATTCTTCAGCATAGATGGATGGGCCCCACCCTAGTTCCTCCTACTTAATATCTTCCCCTCTGAACCCACTGCGTGCAGAAACCCCATGGTTGGAGCTCTGTACCATCTTCTGCCTGGCAGAAGTTCGCAGTGACTAATGACGGATGGCAGTATCCATTCTGTCATGCTGCCTGGTTCCCACCCACACCAAGTGACTGCTGCGAATGCCGACTCAGTGTGCTGTCCCCACACTCTTTCTGTCCCCTGTCCTTTGTCAAATCCACTATTCTCTAACACTAGCTGCCTCCTTGTGAAGACAACTCCGGCTCCCATCTCCAGATAGGTTTGTCTGTGAAGCCCTTCGATTTTCAAACTACCACCCCAGGGTGTATGGACATCATGCCTCTTTAACTCGTGGAATTTCTTGCTAATAGGCATTTGCCAGATATGTAGACATTTGCCAAAAAGAACATGACGACATTTCCTTCACTTAGTGACTTTCCTGATTTCATTAATAAAATAAACTTTTTATAGATCAGATTCTGGTCTGCTGGGGTTCCTATTAGACTCTACATCCAATATGGATTTTATTTACTTTCAAGAGTCCTTTAAAGTTCCTTTAGAATCAGGTAAGTTGGAAGCAAAATGGGACTGCCCAATGGATGATTTCTGATTCATTAAGTAGCTGCCCTGTGTCCATCGGCTTCAGCCTAATCTTCATTCGCTTTCCCATTGGGTTCCCACTGTGTCTTTGTTTTTGTTCCTCTGCTGCAAAGGTGTGCACAGACTCTTCACTCGGGTCTCAGGTTCATGAATTAAAAACCTCCCATGCTCCTTGAAATGCCAGCTTCTCACCAAAGGAAGATTAACTTGGAAGTCCTGGACCAAGAATTAGTCTAGTTAAGGACAGTTTTCTTGTCTCCTGCAACCTGTCGTCATACAGTTCTGTGGTATGCTTAATATCCTAACAAATTCCAAGAATTCCTAGTACTTTTATTTTTTTTTCTAATCCAGAGTAGACTGAAGCCTATATCCATTTGCTTGTGGTAGGTATCCTCATATTGAAGAAAGGAGGGAGTATTGACTCTAATACAGCAAGAATGGCCAGACCACTCTGGTTATCATTCATTATTTATAACACAAATAGAAGCTTTAGTGATTGACAAGCCTGTTAATATTTATATTGAAGTCATGATTAGTGCAACAGAGCAGAAAAGATGACACATGTCAAATTTGCAATGTGGTTTGCAAGCCTCTAAATCCTATGAACTGCAACTTGAAATAATAGAATATCATATTCTTATATTCTTTAGTACTGTGTGGCTTTAGTTATTTAACTTCACCCATGGAATAGCATCTAGAAAAGATACTAACATAAAAGCTGTTTGGAATTATAGTAACCAAGTACACAGACACACATGTCTCAAGTAAATGGCAAAACCGAAGGTCTTTGTTTCTATGCACTCATAGCCCATACCTGGGCAGAGCACTGTCATACATGCTCATAGGAATATTTCTGTGGGATATTAATTTTGTCACAATTTATGTGAGTCTCATCTGTGGAAGATGTCATACAGAAAATGCATCAAGGTTATGGACACCTTGAATCAATGGAGCAAATGCCTGATCAAGAGGCTTTGAAAGCCTTACCCTAGCTGTTAAACAAAAGCATCTTCAAGGGCTTGTCTTATTCCTGAGGCCAGTGTCACAAGGTTAGTGATTGTTTTTTCTGACAGTGCCTTGACGTAAATCTCTAAGATTGAATTAAAAGCAATGGACCTCTCAGAATTCACTATTTTTGCAGTTAGAAAAAGTGACTGAATCTAGAGAGAAAACATTTTTTCAAGTTGACCATTGCTCCTTGGGTAAACAGGAACAACAATTAGACTATTTCATCAGATGACGATTAGAATTCAGTGATGTAACGTGGGTGTACCATAATTTACAGTGTGATAAGCTGGCCTCTTAGCATTGTTGAGTTCCTCTGGTCCAGCAATGAAAAGGAATTGTCTACTAGCAGACTAATTTTCAATATCAAGTGCTATAAATAAAAATAAACATTTGCATGCCCTTTCATTGACTTTATCTTTATTATAACTCGTATTTATAGCTTGAGTGACCTCCTGATATAATTGAATAGGAAACATTCCTCTCTAGGATGAAGACAGTGAATTTTCCTGATGCTGTTGCTCTTATCATTTTGTCTGAATGATCAGCTTAATGTGCACTATGCCAGAGACATGGAGACATTGTTATTTTGTTACTAATACACACATTGCTCAACATTGATGGGCAACAGTCTCCTGCTTCCTCCAGGTGCTGGACACATATTCTAAATTAATTTTCTCTGGAAGATCTTAGAGAATGTTGCTGAAAATAGTTTTTCAGTGATGTCAGACTTGTCTGTTGTTCGAGGAGGTGATTCCTGTTCCTAAAGAAATTGAGGTTTATGTCAGTTTTAGCGATCTTTCCAAATCTGTTGCATAGGATGCTACATGAATTGGGGGCATTGTGGTTAGGCAAGCTTACTGCACATTCCCTACCCACTAACTGACATACAAAGCCATGTTATGTTAACCATCCCAAAGCTCTGAGAAGTTTTAGAGTAAAGCAGTATGTGGAGAGTCAGTTTCCTCAGAAAAGTGTGCTGGAGCTTTAGAGAGAAGCTCCTTCAACTGTGGAGTGGATCAGAAGCTGGTTGTTGAA
Organism: Ondatra zibethicus; assembly: GCA_004026605.1. Taxonomy (NCBI): domain Eukaryota; kingdom Metazoa; phylum Chordata; class Mammalia; order Rodentia; family Cricetidae; genus Ondatra; species Ondatra zibethicus. Next base: position 76,268 of record PVIU01006517.1, read on the forward strand.
GCCAGTGTGGAGCCCAGATGCTGCTTTAATTGACGTCATGGTCATCTCCTACCTAAGTTTCCAGCACATACAATGGAGTGCTAATCCTGTATTGCTGTGTTTGGTGTGGGCATTTCTTTCTTCAGACATGAACAGAAGGTCCCTGTATTAGCCAGCTTTCTGATAAGTGTGAGAGGAACTTCCCACAGAGGCAACTGAGGTGAGGATAAAGAAAATACTAGACATGCATTTCCTGGTCTTTTAAACTGTGCTCAGAAACGAGTGGCCCGTGGGACTTCTGTGTGCTCTGCTATCTTTAGGGCACCTCCACTCTGGCACTCACTGCAAGCATTGGTGGCATTTTCTAGTATCTTATTGAACGTCTCAGCAGTACCCAACCTTGTTAGGATTGTTGTTCAGTTTTCTGCTGCATGCTTTATTGAAGACATGATATTGTTAAGTGCCCACTGTTTAAATTTAATTGATTAATACCATATGATAAACTTTGTTTAGAACTTAGTAGCAAAATGTTTGTTTGTTTTTCTAAAAGAACACAGGCATTTTATCTTATCAGATGAACAAAATAAAATTAAGCGTTCCTCCTTTTTTTTCATTCCCATCTTGGCTTCCAGTAAGACCAAAGTCAAATTTAATATACATTATAGTATATTAAATATACCTTTGCAAATGTTTAAAGAAACAGACATATATATTACTTCAAATCTCTTTAAAGCAGGTGGTACTTAAATTTATGTTAAAACGGAAGCACACTCCTTATGAAAAGCCTGTGTTCAGAATATTCACCTTATCTGATACTATTTTCCTTGAAATAAAATTATATACATATTAAATTTCATACTGGGCTTTACAGCTTTTAAATCCATTCTATAGCTGAATTCTCTCATATAGAAATCACAATAAAAAATAGTCAAATATTTTATATAATTTTGATGTGCAAAAAATTCTGGAAGATTACTGAGGAAAGACAGTTTTCTAAAATTGTAGTAATTTAAAAATGAAGCAGGTAGTAGATATGAAGTATATAAATGCAGGTGACATTAATTTTTAACAAATGCATTGGTTTCTTTCTGAAGTACAGAAAGAAGAGCATAGTTACCTGCTGCCTGCCTCTGACCTTGTGGTGGCCGGGAACTGGCAGCGTCTAATGCTCACTTTCATCTTGCTCAGTGCACTGAATTTGTGTTGTTAGTGAGGAAGAACACAGAGAGCCTGCCATGCATTATAATTCAACATCAGTAAACCATTTTATGGATGATTATATATGTTTTTACCTGTCACACAGACGTCTACCAATTTTCAAATACCACTAATGAAGAAAAATAAGCTTCAGTGCTCTGTGGTCAGCTTTCCTTGTGTCTCTCTTAGACATACACCTTCGATTCCTCGAGAGCTGTAGGACTGCTGTTATAATTATAACCAATAGCATTTTCATGTAGAAGGATTATTTCTTCAGGCCTCCTTTCTTCATAAGTTCTCGTTCATGATGTACCTGAGTACAGGGAGGCAGTGTTTCTGGGGAGGAGAACATTTAAAGAAGACAATGATGACTGAATTAAATTAAAGTCTTAACTAATTTTGTAGAAAAGGTTAATGGATTCACTCTCCACACTCTCAGAAGCAAAGCTCGAACTGATGGACAGGAAGCACAATAACATGGATTTTGACCCTAAAACATTCGATAATTAGATATGTTAAAAATAGAAGCCACCTTTAGTCCCAGCGCTTGGGAGACAGAGGCAGATAGATCTCTGAGTTTGAAGCCAGCTACCTACTTAGCCAGTTCCAGGCCAGTAATGGCTGCATAAGGAACCAACAGCCTTGTAGACTGTCCAGACCTGTGAGTCTTGGGTCTGGAATCCAGACTGTGACTGGGAGGGAATGAAGAAAGAACAGGGACCCTGGAAAAATTACAGAAATGTGCGTAGAAAAGCTGGAATCGGGTGAGCTGTACAAGATCTGATGGAGCCACCCCAATCACTGGTGGAACTGCACCCACCCAGAACCCCAGTGTGTTTATTACAAACACCATAAGGGGAGGGGCTAGCTAGTCTCTTAGGCAAGGCGTTTCAGGCTGTAAGTATCTGGGAGGAGGAGGCTGCATTGCTAGTTTTTCTGCACGCTGCTCAATTATTCTTGAACTTCCTGTACTTGAACAGAGGTTTCCTGGACCTGACCAGAGGGAAGGGCTTTCCCCAGGAGCCTGCCTCGCAGTGCCCGTGCCAAGCAGTACACGCTCACTCAGAACTATATTCAGGATTTCTATCACTCCCTACAATTCATGTCCCACACGTAGCCCATGGGGTACATGGCCCTAGGGTATCTATGAATGCAGTCCAACGTATTTGCAGACAAGGTCATGTCCCAGTGGGAAAAGGTTGGACACCTTGCTGGACGCTAGATGGAGAGTTCTTTACTGAACAGAACTGTGGTTTCTTGATGTGAAAACCTGTGAGACTCTCCTCCCGGATGCAGCCACTGACACTACAGCTTCTACCTTTTGCCTGTTTCCCCGTCTCAGGACGAACTCCAGAATCTTGTCTCTCCCATCGCACTGTGTGATGCTTATTAAATGTTCATGAGATGGTGACTCCACCAGTGACTGCAGTTTAAGCAGGGCTTTAGGTGAAGAAAACTAACAAAGGAAACTCTGGTTACCTGGTGTCTTAAGGCCTTCACACATCTCTAGGGACTTAGGGCAGAGGTTTGGGGTCATCAGTCTCCAGGCAGATGTTTTGCATCTACTTCTCCGTGACATGCAGGGAAGACATCGTCACAGCTGAAAATTACTTCTGTTTCCTCCCCACTGTGGGTTCCCCGCAGAAGTGTGCCCTCTCCTCAGTAGGCTTCCCCCTTGCTCTCCTCCCCTGAGCCTAGGAACACATTATGGATGTGTTCGCAGGACACGGACAACATTTGACGGGGTTTTCTGGTCACAGCACTGTTTCCTCAGGTCCCATTCGCTCCTCAGTTTATTGAATAAATTCTGTTCTGAAATTACATTTGCCATGGTCAGCCATGTCAGCTACCCTGAGCAAAGCTGGAGTCCAGGAATCTCTTTCATAGCCACCGTTTCTCTTCTCTGTGGGAAGGAATGCGTCTTTGACAGTCTCTCCTTTATGGTCCTCATGACCTGCTTTTCCCTCCCCAGAGCGCCTACCATCTTCTGGCTCCACAAGTTTTAGGTCTTCCTGGAAGTCTACCTTGCCCTGCGCAAAGCCCCATACATTCATTTTCATTCTCTGCACTGGACTTGGCCATGTACTTTCTTCTCTGTCTCATGCTCTTGAAGATAGGAGTGGGGATAGGGGTAAGCCAAAATACCACCAGCACCTATATTTTTAGTTAAAACAAGAACATATAGAAGCCTTAAATCCTTAAGATGTATTTTTTTGGTGACATTAATGACAAAAATAATTCTGAAACTACATATGGTGGTACATGTCTGTCTACATTCTTCTCCTCAGGAGGCTGAGACAGGAAGATCGTGAGTTCCAGGTCTGCCTGGGCTGTGTACATGGCAAGAGCCAGTCTCAGAACACTGAAGAGATTTAACTCAGAGGCAGGATGCTTGTCCAGCCTGTACCAAATTCTAGGTTCAAGCCTTGCACTGAAAGCAATAACAACACTGATCCACAAAAGTACGTGGAAGTCGAACAATTTGTTTAAAAACTCCATGGTGCCGAAGCTGTTGAGGGAAAGAATAAATCTATTTTTCAGATTGCTGTTTTTCTACTTTTGGTTCCCCATTTCTCCTGATGGCCTCCATCATCTTGCAGGTCACCCAACACTGTTGCTTTCCTACACATCTCCAGTCCTATGGACCCTAGCTGAGGTCAGCATGACTTCTTCCCAATTCCGCCATAGTACCTGTAAGTAACTGGGAACATGAACAGAGCCACATGCCATGCAGCTGATGTAGGATTTTTAATATTTTTCTCATTGTATTTTCTCTTCTTTCTTTATTCTTATGTGAGGTTTCTCATCGTCAATGCAGCTGTGGTTTCTTTCCTCCAGTGTCATCCGGTCTCCCGTTTCCATGCAATGTTTTTGGTCAGATGTTCTTGATGTTGTGTCTTTAACTAGTGAAATACAGCCCGTGCTCCTGGATCACAACCTTTGTGGATGCTGGTCCCCTTCCTGGAGCACCCCTGTTTCTTCTTCCCTGACAAAGCCAGATTACCACTGAGCTCTTAGCTTGCTGCTGTTTTCTCCAGGAGCCTTCCGAGACCTTGGCCAGGAGGTGAGCTGTGTCTATTCCTTGCTACCCGTCCCCATTGTTTCCTCTTTGTAGTTGTCCATGATCAACACCGTGGCTTATCTACTATCTCAGAAAACCCATAGGAGCAGAGGCCATTTCTACGTTTATTTAAGACTGTATTCCTAATACCTAACATTCCTCAAACCACTACGAAAGGATGTTGGATTAGTGAACTATAAATAGGGGAAATATGCTACTCCCACCCCAGTCAAATTCAGTTGTCATCTTTCTGTTAAGCATTCCTATCCATCAAGATATGCTGTATTCTTAGGACAAACTTCTATGCCGATTGCTTAATATCTGACGAACAGGCATGACAAGGTCATGATAGACAAGGATGGATGAGAATAAGGAGAGAGATAACTAAGCTTGGTGCAGATTCTGAGTCAGTCCAGACCAGAGGGCATTAAGTAAGCATGTGAGCATCACTAATAGCCTGGTGTCCAGGTCAGCTTCTTAGCTTTGATGATGTTGTATGCGATATTGGCATTAGGGCAAACTGATTGAAATGCTTAGTGTAACCATTTTGTACAATTTTCTGAAACTTTCGTCAGCATTGAACAGTTTTTCAAAATAAAAGAACAAAAGGAAAAGTCGATTTTGAGCTTCTACATAAAGATAATATGTCTGAAGGTTTAGATTCCGAGCCCCTAATAATGTCAGCCTAGTAGGTGTTCAATAAGTGCCAGGTTATTTTGCCCTTGCTTGCTCCCAGTTTGACTCTTTGCAGTCTGTGTTGTCCCCTTTCCCTTCCTGCTGCACCTAGCAACAGCCTCGCTCCTCATGGGGACACTTGCTCCCAGAGCCTTGCTCCTCATGGGGACACCTGCTCCCAGAGCTGGTGTGCTGTGGGGGCCAGCGCTTTCCTGCAGGCAGCAGAGACAGGGTGCTGTGCTCGTGTTGTGTACTGGGAATTTGCTTTTTTCTGGATTGAGAGTAGCGTTAAAAAAATATAACTAGAGAAAAGTCATCTAAAATGGAGATGTCATCTGCCTGCCTTGATTACTCATAGTATACATGTTGAGTTTGAATTTAAATTTTTTATCGATGTGTAACCCCCAGGATATTCTAGATATATTTCCAATTGAACGTCTTTGTTGGTTTTTTATATACATGAGTACAACCTACTTTTTGTATACTAAATACTGACCACATTCTCGTTAATAGCATCTTATCTCAGTTTTGTGTACAGAGAATGTCCTGCTAAAATATTTTAAACATAAAGGGATGCCATTGGCCTAGTGCACAGTGATAGAAATCTAAAATACCCTACCTTTTATTAAGGAAACATGTAAAAAATAAAATTTAAGAAACCTTTGTAAATGTCCATGAGCATTTCTAAGATGATTTTCAACTTAATCTATGTTTTTAAATGACTGTATAATGATTCATATAATTAATAATTAATAAGAAGTAAGACCTTCTTAACAGTCAAATATTTGAGGAAGACTTTCTGAAGTCAAACCTTTCAGAGAAATTGGAGGTCTGTCTAGTTATTTTTCTGTCGTTCATGAATGAAATCATTGCTGGTACTTCCTATCAAAACAGGAAGTTCTCATCCCATCTCAGCTCCTCATGTGTGGAACCACAAAGTTATTTTCTTTCTACTTTATAACTATAATTTTTCTACTGTTATGAATAATAATGTAAATATCTGATATACAGGATATCTAATATTCAACCCCCCAGGGTTGCGACCCACAGGTTGAGAACGACTGGTCTAGTGGACCAGCAGAGGAAAGGGAGTCTTAGCAAATAAAAGTCCCTCTTGCCTGCTTTGCCTGGGTCTCTGGATACTTCCTAGAGCTTTTCTGTTCTGCACGGCTTCCTCGCTGTGCACTTCTGTGGCATCTGCTCACACCTCTGGAACACAAACGTGCACACATGGAAATGCAGACCTTATAGGAGAGATCTGGGAGCCTGGGTTTTACAGTGGAAGAAGAAGAAGGAAGCATCTTGTTATGCTTTGTCCTCCTAGTATAAAATTCAGATGACTGTATGGAGGAATTTCAACTGCACTCAAGGAAGAAAAGGAAACCGAGAGGTCCCAGTTCTTACATTGGGAGTGTCTGCTGAGTACCCGAAAGGAGCACATATACAAGGCCAGCGAGGGTATCAGCTCAGAAACACTAATGTAGCTCTCTCTTCTCCTTTTTCTTTTTATTCTTTTTACAGGCAGAGTCTTACTATGTAGCTGTGGTTAGCCTAGAACTTAATATGTAGATCAGGCTAGTCTTGAATTCTTTGAGTTCTTTGTTTCCTGAGTCCTGGGATTTAAGGCATTCGCCATGCCGAGCTGTGGACTCCTTTCTTGAGCACACCTCAGAACGGGTCTATAATCTAAGTTGTCTTTTGCTTTATTTTTCAAATAGTGAACAAAAGCAAGTGAACATTTTTCAAGGTCTCTACATTCAAAGGGAGATGGAAACATGCATAGAGAAACTAATCTTAGACTATAAACTCTGAACATTTCATATATGCTCCTTCCTTTTATTATTTTAATTCATAATTGAACAAGTCATCACCCAGCTATCAGACCAAGGAACTTCTGTCAGTGGTGCTTGCTCCTTATCATGACGCATCAATATTTTCATAACTTCCATCTTGACATGAAATTTTATGAAACAGCAACAAAAATGAGGTGAAAGGAAATAAATTAGCATTGCTTCTTCAACACAGTTTCTCTCTCTCTTTTTCTCAATTTAAATGTTGGTCAGAGAACAAGACATCTGTACAAGGTAGTGTCGTGAAATATACATTCAGTAATTAATGTGCAAAAGTCTGGGTGATTGTAGGTTGCAGATGTTTCTACTAAGATTATGTTACAGTGCCCTCTAGCCTATACAGCAGAAAGAAGCATTCCCCTCCCTTCTGCTCATTATCCGTTATATATTATTTGTTATGTTACCCATATAAAGAGTCATAATATCCCCTGAGTATTTCCTCCGTGCTCTTTTTTACAGTAGATATGCTGCTTCCTTAGTCAGTATGGTTTGGCAGAAGAAAAAATGCCCACTCTTTCTGTATTTCAACAGATGAAGGAACACTTCACTGCTAAGTCTGAGGCCCTTGGGGTTGACTGAACAATTGCAGACAGGAGCTCAGTTTTCCATTTTTCTCCCCATAGCCCATTTAAAAGCTGAAGTTCATAAACCAGTCCTAGACTGTGGCAAGAAGATACCCTTATTGTTAGGTAGTTATCAGTCCCTGACTCTTTATTATCTACCTCACCGTCACCGTCACCATCTCTCTCCCATCTTCTGTGCGTGTGTGTAAATGTATGTATGTGTGGTAGGGATAAGTGCAGGAGAGCGTTGCCACTGTGTGAGTATGGAGGCCAAGGACAACTTTTGGGGGTCAGTTCTTTCCTTCTGCCTTTAAGTGGGTTCTAGGGTCAGGGTTGCACTGCAGGTACCTTTATCCACTGCTCTACCGTGCCCGCCTTAATTTCAGAGCATTTTGAGAAAGAAAGAAAAACCTGTAGATATAAACCTTTTGCCCATATTAATTTAAATTGAACAAAAATGTTTAAAAAGTAAAATCAAAGCACTCGGTAGGCAGAGGCAGGTGAATCCCTCAGAGTTCAAGGCCAGCATGGTCTTCAAGAGCTAGTTCCAGGATGCCCAGGGCTGTTAAACAAAGAAACCCTGTATCAAACAAACAAACAAACAAACAAACTCCCCCCAAACCCCCAGAAAATCAGTAATTCCTGCATTCCTTCTTTTGTTACTTGATATCAGTGATTTCCTTCATCTTGTCTCTTTTATAGAGAAATCTTTAAAAACCAAAAATTTAGCACCACAGATTTCATTAAACAAGACCTACATTGTATTTCATCAGAGTTAAAAAATAACTTTATTTATTTGCTTATTTGGTGGGGATGGGTGGGCATACATGCATGTGTAGAGGTTGGAAGACAACTTGCAGGAGTTGGTTTTCTCCTTCATCATGTGGGTCCTGGAGATGGAATTTGGGTCACCAGGCTTGGCAGAAACTCCTTTACGTCTTTCTAGTCATCCCCAGAATGTTGATATGTTTATTGTGTGTTTTAAAAACAATACTAAAGCATATTTTATCCTGTTGTGTTACTAAATGACCTTAGACTTTGTCAGAAAGATCATTCCCCTTGAATACTGAGAGCATTTAATGTAGGGTGAAAAGTCCCAGAGATGCTGAAGCACATAGCTTAGCGTAGAAGAATGCGGTGTGACACCATCTATGTGCAGCCGTAAAGTGCCACAGTGAATAATTCAAACACAACTAGGGCGTCACAATAAATGATAACTGTGGATTGTGGTGCTGCACTCTGAATTTTTTCATGGTTTCTTGCTTGTTGATTTGTATAGCATAATAATCAGCAAAGAATCCCCCAGCTATTAAATGCAAATTAAAATTTAGTATTTAAAAGAATATCTTGTGCTTATATTTTAGAATTTGCCCAATTATTTAATTCCATGTCATTCTCTTATTTCCAGTCTAAGAAAGAACTGTTTTGTGTTCGATGATCCACAGCCAAGAACTCCATGGTCTAAAAAGTAAATTTTAGTTTTTGTGCCTGGTTCCAGACGCTTCAGGAGCTGCGGGTTGGCATGCCAGACCTGGCCAAGTCCAAGAACCACACCACACATAGCTAGTCCTGCAAATGGCACTGGAAAGGCATCAGGAAACCTTGATATAATGAATATCTTAAGGGGATTGACTCCAAGTTCCTGAGGAACATGTACTTTACCAAGAATTACAAGAAAAGTCTAAAGAAGACGCAAGCAAATGCAAAGGTGATGTGTGAGCATGCACAGGCCAGCAAGGCCTTGGGGAGGCTAAGGCAGTTAGGTCTAAGATGCCACAGGGCCCAGGCCCAGGCTTTCATTGTTCACCCCAAGCTTGGGAAGGAGCTTCAAAGATCCATGACTAATAGTCGCAAGCTCTGCCAACCAAAGCCGATTCAGATTATGGCTGTGGCCACAGCGCCAGCTCAAGGCTCGCAGTGGTGTCCAGGCCCTGTGAAGGCCCCATTAAAAGACTTCTGTCTGCCAATGTGAGGACAGATGGACTGGTGTGACATACCTACATATCATTTGCAAGTGGTCAGAGTCCCATGCTCTTTTTACAAATAAGTGAGTTAAAATCTGTCAAAAAGAAAAATTAAAATTTCCTACTACTTTTTCACATGGATGTGAACCTTCCCCTATCCTGAGCCATTGAAGGAATGGGTATTTCAAACAGAACCTGTGTGCTTATAGCTAAATAATTTAACAGTATTAGCAAGAATGTACGTTTAAGGGGATATGATTTCTAAATTAGTTGGCTGGAAGACTGTCCACATCAATGCAGAATATTAAAGGTCTTTTCCTGCATCTCTCTTGCAGTGTTTCAAAATGGCCTTATACACTATATATGTATATGTGTGTGTGCGTGTGTGTGTGTGTGTACACTTACATGTATATGCATTTATGTGTGTGAGGGTTATAGTCCAGATAAATTGACATTGGGTGTCTGACTTCCTTTCTCTTTATCTTTTTTTCAGGACAGGGTCTCTTACAGACCTGGAGCTTATCAGTTTGGCTAGGCTAGCTTCCTGACTGAGTGCCAGTGGTCCACAGGTTTCTACGACCTACTCCCTTCCCAGTGGCCTGGTGTTTTACATGGCTCAGGGGATTGTGAGAGATCTATGTAGAACATTGGAACTTATATTTAAAAGCATGAATTTCTGAGACAGAAGTAGCAGGAGACGGGGGAGAGCCTGACATTTGTACGTACAGAGTGCCAGGAGCGCCACGTGTTGCGTCCCTGAGACCTGGCAGCTTTCTTCTCAGGACGCACTTCCCAGTTTTGTAGTTCTTTCCCCATGGCACCCTTGCTCAGCGACTTAGATCCTAGATTCCCTACTGCAGTTTTCTGCTTCAAAGTTCATCCTTTTTGTGCACACACAAACACACACAGGATCATCTTTTTGTTGCTGTTGATTACATCTCTGGAATGGCAGTGGTCCCAAAAAATTGCAGTATGTTTGAACTTTGACAGACCATCAGTTCATGTTGGAAGATGAATCAGGGAGGAAACAGGGCCAGGTCTTTCTTCATCCTACTGCCCTATCTCTTGCCAGAAGCCACACCCAGTATAAGCTCACCAGCACTGGCTGCGTAAACGTGAGCTGAAGAAGACACACTAAGGTGTGCAGGAGAAAACCCATAGCCTCAGCTGTATGAACGGCAACTGAAGAGTCTTGAGAGTAAAAGGAATCATCTCCCACAGGGAAGAGCACACAAATTGAGTATCTAATACCAAATGACAGCGTTGAAAACATACAAGTAACACTATGCAGACTGAGTAGGCTGTTATTCATGTATTTAGGAATATATATGTTTATACATATATGTGTGACACAGTGAATGAAAAACAACTCTGTGTATTTCAAAAAGAACAAGAAAAGGAGAAGATAGAAATGTTGTAATTTTATTAATATTTCAAAAAATGAAATATACATACATATATATATACCTTATCTCAAATGCCTGCTAGTGTGTCTTTGCAGAAAGAAGACATTTAGATTCTGTCTCCTGTCGTGTCAGGGTCTCAGGCAGCATGCATGACTCAACTGCGTATACTGAGTGTCTCCCTGCTGACCAGTGTGTCACACATGTAGTTTTGTGACGCTGTCCCTTCTGCTAGTGAGTGACAAGTCTGGGGCCAGATTCTGCTTTCACTTTTTTTCACGTTTCCTCTGTCTGTTTCTTAATAGAATTGATTTGAGCCTCACCCACAACCATCAGAAACTCCAAGCATTTGCTAGTGGCATTCTTCCCCCCGTGGACCTGACTAGCTCTCTAATGGATGGTTTTTGTTTTGAAGAAGAAGCACTGCATCTCAGCTCAGAGAGCTCCAATAGCTTCCTCTGATGTGAGAAAGTCCTTTCGCTCCTATAATTGACATTCCTTTCATCTTAAACTTAGAAATAATCTAGAAGATTTGTGCAGCTGATTTAAATATCCTGGCCCATTTTTATCCTCGCTCCTACTGGGAGATATGGAGGATTAGGGATTAGTGAGGTGTTCCATTCTTGCTTTCAAGCACACAGCATTTCCCAGCCAAGCTCAAGAATATTTTATCTTAGATTTAGCATGGAGACTGCTACTTACCTACCCAATATTCATTCTCCTCTACACAGAGTAACTTGAGTTTTGGCCAACTGGCTGCAAGCCTACATAAACACTTGTATTTCCTGGCTCCCCTTGGGTAGTCAATGAGACTAAGCGCTGAGTCAGCAGCGAGGCAGTCTTTCTGACCCTTCCCCCTCTCCTCTTAATTTTGCTGGAAATAAAGTATTCAGTGTTGCACAGCCACATGGTTACACCTTTGGCCTTAAGGATGGAAGCCATGTAGAGAGGTCGTGTCTGAGATGCCTGATGGCTTTGTGTCTACTGTTGCAGTGCATAATTTTGTTTTCATTTCAGTGAGGACTAAGTGTTCATCCCAAATATGGTAGGACCGACCCAAATCATCATGGCCAAATTAATTCAAGTAAATAATTAATTAAAGCAAACTTTGTTTTTAATTCATGTTCACAGGCTACCTTTCCCTAAGGCTGAGTTTGAGAGGTCAGCATTGGATGTGAGGAAGACAGGACTTTATAGCTTTGGGGTTTCCAAATGAGGGGTGTGGCGGGCAGAGTAGACGGGGTCACAGGAGCAGAGCATAAGCACGACAAGTTAGTCCCCCCGAGAGGGACATGATAGCGGGGGGCACAACAAGGCAGTCATACAGCAGGTGCTCCCAACAAGGCAGTCATAGGCAGTCATATAACCTTTTGAAAACAAAGGTAGGTTTGCAAGATGATTTTAAACAACCTTTTGAAACAAAAACATTCTTGCCATTCCTGGAATAGGCTGTACAAAACCTTTTGTAGTTAAAGTGCAGCATGGCCCAATCCTTGAAGAACAGAGGTTTAATCATAAACAGAAGAGAGCCTAGTTTGTCTTTACTATAAGATGGCTTGTAAGCCTAAAATAGAGGCAGGCTGCTTCTTTGCTGAGGCATACAAATAACATCAAGTTTTCCCACAGTTCCTGTGATTGGGAAGTCAAAGATCAAGAGGGCAGCATATTTACTATCTGTTTCATGATGGTGATTTTCTTGCTGTTTCTTCATATAACAGAGAAAGCCAGCCAGCTTTTGCGGGCTTTCTTAGAAGGGCACTAATCCCATACATAAGGGTCACACCCCATGACCCAATCCTTTTCCAAAGACCCATGTCTCAGGAATTTGGGAGGTTATAAACATTTAGTCCATAACAATGCCTACATGGGCACCTCCTTTGTCTTTATGCCACATTACCTTGTGAGAATGTCCCATGCATGTTAAATCACATTGTTCTGTCTTTCCCAAGTGCGATGGTTGTCTCAGAATGTCACAGACAACCCTCTTACTATAGAAAAGTAAGATTCTTGGTATTGAAACTTTGCATAAACTTTCCTGCCCAGCCACCAAGTCCCTCTGAGCACATCCCGCCCCCCTCCAGGCGATTGTGCAGTGGATATGCTGATGGAGAGTGATTTCAGGGGGAGTGTAGAACTGTTCCCATTAAACACAGTACGTTGGGCACAAGCTGGGCTAGGAAAGAGTGTCATAAAGGAGAAATTTGTAACGATAATATGTTGTAAGTCGATAATGAATATTCTAACAAGATAAAGCTAATTATCAGATTTTTAAAACCGCTGCCTTTCTCTGTTGTGTGTGTGGCGTGATGTGTGTGTGTGTGTGTGTGTGTGTCTGTGGTGTGTGATGTATGTGTGGTGTGATGTGTGTGCACGTGTGTGTGTGTTTATAGTGTTTGTGTGTGTACATTTGAACCTGTAGGGGATTATCTCAGATTTACTTGACAGCTTTTCTATAGTAAGAGGGTTGTCTGTGACATTCTGAGAGTAACATCTAGAGTTTGGAAGCCAGCCAGAGAAGAGCAAATGCAGTTTTCAATAGTTCAGAAAAGCAGACCTTCAACTAAAGGTTACAGCTGTTAGATGGCTTTCGCCTGGAGTGGGAGTGATTTAATAACTGCTAAAGAGCTGTGTTAAGGAGGACACTGATAAGCGTTCTTTTCCCACACAGTGGACATAAAGGAATTGTTTAAGTTGGAAGCAAGAGGGACTTAGATGCCATGTTGCAAAGCATTTCTTGAAAATAAATCGTGTTAAGGGAGAAATGTCACCAGCCTTGCCCAGTTCCTGGGGCGTGTTGGAAGCCCAAGTGTCACGTTCCTAATGTACTGCACACAGCAGGCTCTGAACTAGCAGGTCTCACCTCAACGTGAACAAAAGGGCTCCAAACATTGAGCTACACCTCAAGACTCTTGGAGGTTGGGAGTGTTTGGATAAGGACTGAGGTGATCCAGCTGATAGGTGATACTTTTCACCTTAACTTCTGAACAGTTGTTTGGTCGAGATCTTATACAGTCCACAGGCTCCGTTAGTGTATTCTGCCCAGAATTGATCATTGCTTGTTTAACAGGGATTTGGCTTTTTTTCTTTTTCTTTTCATTCATCCAATGTTGGACCATTGGCTAAATGCATTAGCATTCCTAACATTTTCAAATTAAGTTTCCTTCATTTTTCTCACATGTAGTTATCAATAACTTTACATGCATGTATAGGTGTTGTTATTGAGGGATATACCTGTCCTAATGTACTGTGCCCACAGAGGAAGGTGTTATGTAATTGAAGCAATCACCAGAGGAGCAACTCAGTAACGGGGGAGCATTTTCCAGAGGAACTGATGCCATAAGAGGCCCTGATAACCTCATCAAGTGCTTAGCTTTCTTTTTTATTGTTTTTATTGAGCACTACATTTTTCTCCGCTCCCCCTTCCTCTTCCCTCCCCTTCTACCCTTTCCCATGCTCCCAATTTACTCAGGAGATCTTGTCTTTTTCTACTTCCCATGTAGATTAGATCCATGTATGTCTCTCTTAGGGTCCTCTTTGTTGTCTAGGTTCCCTGGAATTGTGATTTGTAGGCTGGTTTTTCTTTGCTTTATGTCTAAAAGCCACTTATGAGTGAGTACATATTATATTTGTCTTTCTGAGTCTGGGTTACCTCAATCAATATGATGTTTTCTAGCTCCATCCATTTGCCTGCAAATTTCAGGATGTCATTATTTTTTCCACTGTGTAATACTCCGTTGTGTAAATGTACCACATTTTCTTTATCCATTCTTTTGTTGAGGGACATCTAGGTTTTTTACAGGTTCTTGCTATTACAAATAATGCTTCTATAAATACAGTTGATCACATGTCCTTGTTACCACAAGCATCCTTTGAATATATACCCAGGGATTTATCTTTTACAGTAAAATGGAACCTACTGTTTTGTGGCAGGTAATTATTATTTCTTTGTTTTACAGAGCTAAACAGTGTGTGTATGTTCATTCTTGCAGAGTGATATATAAAGGTCAAGACAAATTAAATATTTTCATTTACAAAAAAAAAAGGGACCCTCCAGTCCAAGCTCTGTATGCCTGGAATATGGATTTTTTTTTCATGTTTAGCTATGTTTCTGTTCATATTACCAGGTTTGTTGGTGAAAACCATTACGGCATGCAAACCTTTATCTGATCACTTTCATCTGCCCATCACCAGCCTCAGCCCTGTATCCATGTGTTAAAAATACAGGTTATGAATTATCTGCGTACCAGCGCTGTCTGCAAACCCTGTGTCTTCATTTCCGGGCCGTTTTCCTTACCTGCGTGGTGGAAAAGCTTGAGCAGCTGTTAAATTAGTGTCTGTTTCCTGGATGGCCAGAGGCCGACAAGGAGGGGGCAGAAACCGTAGGAACTGTTGCCTTCACCCTCATCTCTATGGCTGACTCCAAGAGTGGCCCCCTGGGATTACGGGTCTGTGGCTATCGCAGCAGGACTTCTGAAGTTGTTTGAGCTCTTCTGCAGCTGTGCAGCTGTGCAGCTGACAGCATGGCCACGTACCAGCATGCATTGAGTACCAGGGCCACTCCCAGTGCCCCGTGTGTAGTCATCCCTGTCATCTTCCCACTAGGCCTGTGAGTTTGTCCTCTGATATAGATACCATGGCTAGGACTGCACAGTAGGCAGGTGGCTGAGCTGGCTTTGGAGCAGGTCAGTCAGCGGCAGAGTGTACTTGTGCTATGATGTGCAGCACTGCCTCTCTGCATTGCTGCAGGGCTGGAGGAAGAGCATCTACAGTGCCTCTCTCTGCATTGCTGCAGGGCTGGAGGAAGAGCATCTACAGTGCCTCTCTCTGCATTGCTGCAGGGCTGGAGGAAGAGCATCTACAGTGCCTCTCTCTGCATTGCTGCACGGCTGGAGGAAGAGCATCTACAGTGCCTCTCTCTGCATTGCTGCACGGCTGGAGGAAGAGCATCTAGAATATACCATGACAGATTCTAATTACTTGATCTTTTGTTGTGGGAATGATTTTGAAATCCTGGAACCAGAAAACTGTCACATTATTTTCTTAATCCTTATTTGGTGACATTTAACTTTGAATAGAGAATTTATTACGGTGGTTACCTTGGAACTCCCTTGAGTTGCAAAACAGCTTCTTGACTTATTCTTCTGTCAGTTGGAGTTGTTTTTTATTTTCAGCCACTTTGTAACCTTCTTTTCATGTACTGCTAATGTTAACTCCCAACTCTCTCTCCCTTCGAGAGGGGGTTTCCGCTCACATGGAATGCACCCCAACAGTGGCAGCTCAGACAGCCACCAAGCACTGCCCTCTGCTCTATATCACTGTGCTGGGGAAGACAGGACCACCGAAGATGTTTATTCCTTCCTAGTTATCTCAGTGGTAGTTCCCATATGGGCAGTTCTGTCTCGAGTTCTCTGGCCCCATATTGTCCTTTCCCTGTCCCCATCCCAACTTCCCAGCAGGTTACCTGTGAAGGAGTTTTTAAATATAATTACTTAATGATAGAAGGTAATTTAAATTATTAAATAGATTTATTGCACTGTGACATAACGGACAGTTAGCAAGCACAGCCTTAAAGCAAGTGACGGTTTCTGTTTCTGTGTATCCCCAGTCATTCGTCTACAAGGGTGTGCTCTCAGGCCTTCTCTTGTGGGGCGCTCCAATTCTTGCTATATTTTAAATTCTGGCATTCTTATCTTTTATCCAGATTTGTCTAGATGGCAATTCACCGCATTTACCCTCGTGTCTGACTTTGTCAATGGATTCAGGAAAATCTTCTTGATAAACGATCCTTTATGCTTTCATATAATAGCAGAATTGTCAGTGACCTGGGGTCTCAACCCGTGTCTCCTCTCTTCACTTTTGTTTAAATTCTGAAATTGAGAGAGAGAAAAGAGAGAGGAAGCATATTCATCCTCAGTGATGAAGTATTTGACTCATCCTTTAGAAGTAGCCATACTCGGTTTGAGTTTTAAGTACATTTATTTGTTAGACTGGGCTAGCAACACATGCCTGTTAATATTATAATTAAGACACATGATAAAGAGACTCAGAGGACTATAAAGTGGGTATGACTTCCTGCTTCCTGGTTGATGTACACTGATGGGAAGGAAAGCAGTCGCACACTCGTTAACTGCAGATTTGAGACTTCCCTTACCTTTGGGGACAAATCCTGAATGAGGCAATGATTGGTAATCAGACCTCATTTTTACTTTCCACTCCAGCTCACAATGAGCCTGAGACATGCAGGGCTCAGGCAGAGACTAGGAGAGGGAAGGCTGAGGCCACAGGAGGCAATGATGGCTGACTACAGCAAGAGCAGGACAAGTGCAGTCCTGCCCCGCCGCTGCTTGAACAGTTCTCAGCGAAGTTCACCACACACACACTCACCATTTGATCTGACAACCATGCTCCTGGGCGTGTTACCTACAGGAGTGAACCTCATATTTTCACAAGACCTTATACATTATTTCTTATAGTCGCTGCTTCTGTAATAACTAAACATTGGATACAATGCAAATTGTCCCTCAATGCTCTGTGAGTGAATGGGAAGATATTTAGTTTGTTGAAACAGTTGGATTCTAGCAAATGAATTGGTACTGGGGTCTTCTGGGAAAACATAGAAGGGAAAGTCAGGGACATCAGAACCTCATCAGAGGAACCTGCCCCTTTATAGCAGAATACAGAGAATGGCAGTGAAAGCTAAGCCCATGACCAACATTGCGGTCTTAGAAGGGTCCTAGCTACTTAATCAGGATATCTGGGAAGGGAATAAATATTTATTTCAGCATAGTAACTAGGAAAAAGTAAAGTTATTATAACACCTAGAGGATGCCTACTGCTTGGCTCTTACAGGCTCTAACTGAATATTTATTAAGTTCCCAGGTCTGTGCCTGAGAGGCAGCCTGAGTCTTCTGATATAACTCTTGATGTCTTGATTATCTCAGAACTGTGCCTCAGGCTTCGACCCATGAGGCACAGAAAAGGCAAAGATGGGAGGATAGTGCGGGACCAGCGAGCACAAGACACTCTCCCATACACACTGTGAGTTATGGAAGAGTAAGGTTTCCTCCTGTGTGTAGACAGACAGAATGAGTGCTGTTTCCACCCTTGCAATGTGAAAGTAAAAGGTGGCTCGTATTTCAAACCCATGGATTTTCTTGAGCTCACTGATACATTGGTTTATACATTATTACTTATAGCAGCTGTATTTGTGACAACCAAACCCTGGAAACTATCGAGATCTCCCTCCATGCTCCGTAGCTGAATGGGAGGACAATATTTGATGTGTTAACACAGATGGATGTTGCTCAAGAATAAAAGGGAATTTTGTTATTTGTAAAACAGAGTTGTGTCCTGACTGTCATGATAGCTGCCCATATCTGCTTGTGTGATGTATATATGGCTATACACTAAAATTGTACCTTAAATGGGTATTTGGATAAAAAATAAAGTCCCAATTCTAATAATAATCTTACGTTACCATTGATAGCCCTGTCCCTGTGTCAGTTCTCTTGTTTGTCCATGAGATAGGGTTACAAAGAGTGCTTCATTGTCGGGAATTGTGAGGGCATGTAGAATTCCTCTGCATTGTTTTTATAACTTTCTTGTGAGTCTAAAATTAATCTTAAATGACATATTTCTTTAAGAAGAAGACCCTCTTTAGCAGGTATATAGACTTGACAGTAAAGGGTCCAGACGGGAACCAGAGCCTTCCTAATGCTGTGACCTTTAACATAGTGGGGACCCCAACCATAAAATTACTTTCGTTGCTACTTCATAACTGTAATTTTGCCACTGTTGTGAATCATAATGTAAGTATCTATGTTTTCCAGTGTCCGCTGATGACCCTTTGAAGGGGTCGCCACCCACAGGCTGAGACCCACTGAGTTAGCAGCTGCTGCTGGCCCTTCTAGGCTCTCAGTGAGCCAGTTGCAGAGTAGCCGAACTCTCCTGACCACTACCGCCCTGTCACTATCCCTGCCTCCAGCCTTGTACCTGGTGTCAACCTTGGTATCACTTTCAACCACCGTGACTCAAGCAAGTTGACACCATTCACTTCAGGGTCTGTGACTCCATTCTCTGGGCTCTAATTCCTCTGCTCTCCACGAGGAAGGAGATGGTCACTCTCTCACTGTAGTTTGAGCTGGAATTTCTCATGGTTTCGTAGTGAAGCTTTCCGTGCCTTCTCTTTCTACTCCTGGTTTCTTCTCAGGAAACACTATTGACTGCTCTCAGGAAGCCGCTTTGTCCTTGGCCACCGTCATCACGGGGAATGTCTGCAGGAGTCTCCTCATCAGTGGGCTGGATCTGGCCCATTTTCATGTGGAGAAGGGGGAAACCTGAGTGTGAAAGCATTTCCCCTCAGTGGCGTCCATCTCTGGCTCTCGCGCACCCCTTCTTTCAGGAACATGCCTAATCAATGGCATGCAACAGAGCCCCAGGCAGAGGCTCACTCTCCCGGCTTCTGTCCTCAGTGATGTGGAATCATCTCTCTGCTCAACTCTGCGCTTTGGCAGCCATCTCTTCAGTCTCCTTCCTAACATCAGCACCTCAGTCCATCTTCCGCATCCTCCTGGTCCGAAGCAGATCCCTTCTGGGGACTTTTGGCTGCAGGCAGGCTGTCTGCTGTCCCTTCCTGCTGGAAGCATTTGTTGATGATTCTGTGGCTATTCAGACGTAAATGCTTTTCTGTCTCTGCTGGGTCCCTGATATAAAAATTTACATTAAGCTCTTGAGTGGTTCTGGACCACTGAGTCACAGCTGCAGCTTGCTTCTTAGCAAGGCTATGCAAAGCCTTGTATGAATTCTGAATCACCATTGGCATGATCTCAGGAAAATGGTAGGGACCTCACTAGTTACTTTCCAAAGATAGACTAAGACCTGCATGAAACAAGAAGAAAAACTTTCACTCACTCTGAGAGTTTTTATTTCCATTTTTCATTTCAACAAATTCTTTATCAGCATGCATATGCATTCTAAGCACTTTAGAGCAATCAGAAAATTGCTATTAGCAAACCAATTACAGAATTTTAGAGCAACATTACAATGTTGCAGCACTTTGTTTCTCTTTTCCTCCAAAATTCATGCTTTACTGTGGTCTTCTGTGAAACACATCGCAGAATGTCCACTGGTGATCCTGGCCGAGAAGGGCCATCCAGTGGCATCCACTTAGAAAATATTCAGTTGCTTCTGTTTTCCTGCCACATTCTCCCCCTCCTGGTAGCATTTATCTTTAGTCATAAAATTCCCTTTTCAGAGCGAAAGGTGGTCAATTCATTAATATGTGTAATAAACTCATTTGTATTCTAGCTACTGTCATCTGAAAAATTTGCATTTATTAAACTCTACTCTGTCTTTTTTCTCGTCCTGATTTTACATTCCCAAGTGCTCACGCTCACAGCCAGAGCAGAGCACAGCATTTAGTTGGAGGTGCATTGCTTCTGAAGGCTGTCTTCTTTGCTTCTCACTCTGGCTAACAAGAGGGTTCAACTGCAGAGTGACAGTCACTTAAAAACAGTTATTTGTCTTACACTCTTTTATGGTGTGTAAGTGCACTAGTATGTGCCTAGTGCCCAAAGAGCTCCCGGCACTGGGGTCAATGATGGCCGTAAGCCTTCATATTGGTGCTGGGAACAGAACCCAGGTCCTCTGCAAGAGCGTTAAGTGCTCCTTACTGCTGAGCCATCTCTCCAGCCCTGTATTCACTTTTACTGTAGTTCATCTTCACCTATATTCATAGCCTCGTTGTTGACATAGACAGCTGCCTAAGTTCTATAAAAAAATTCAAGGTGTCAAAGTTTAATTTTATGTTCAACAAAATCAAGACTTAGGTCTCAAATTTATCACTGTAAGATCGAATACATTTGTGCTTTGGAAGCCGGGTGCGATGGCACATGCCTATATCCCCAGCACCTGGGAGGTTTCAGGACAGCCTGGATTATTACACAGTGCAACACTGTCTTACAAACAAAAACTAGAAAAAAACAATTACCTGAAATTGAATTTTTATTTTATTACATTATTCATGAGCACTATAAGATCTCTGAGATCGAGCTTACTTATCTATGAAATTTACTTAAATAAATCTACAGTTTATATATGTCAAAGTGTATATATACAGTTTATATATGTGGTGTATAATTGGTGTTCAGCAAGTAACAATTATTTTATTGATATTAATGAACTCCCAAATTCAGTGACATGAAATATGAGGAATTATAACACAGGATGAGGTTTGAATTATACATTTAAGCCTTAACAATTAAGAAAGTAGAATAAATTCTAAAATTAAGAAAATAATTATTTATCTTTCTTTAAAATTAGATTGGCAATTAGCTCGGTTTGCTTTGATCAGAAGCAAAAGATGTATTTTAGGTTATTTTGGTTGTTCCTGTTGATTTTGATTGTTTAGACTTTATAGACATCCTAAAGTATTATTATATATAACACACACACACATATGCACACACATATATACAGCATGTAGTAGTATGTAATGTTGGATCAAATTCTGTAAGTCAGTGAATCCATGAGAAAAGAACATTTGTGTGCAAATCAACCATACACAAGCAGCTAGACAGAGGAAAGTGTGGCAAGATGGAGCAGAGTCTAAAACTGGATTGGTTCTCAACCTTCCTAATGTTCCAGCCTTTTATACAATTCCTCATGCTGTGGTGTCCCTGCCCCCCATAAAATTATTTTCATTGCTCCTTCATAACGGTAATACTTTTATTGTTATGTACCATAATGTAAATATCTGTGCTTTCTGATGGTCTTAGATGACCCCTGCGAAAGGATTGTTCTGCCGCATCAAAGGGCTCACGACCCAGAGGTTGAGAACCACTACTTTAGACAAATCACATAGCTTCTTACAGCCTTGATTCCTATTCTGATTGTCAGTGTTTTCTAGAGTTACTTCTTTGGTGTCCTATTATGATTACAGAAGACTCTGGTCTTCCTTTATTCAAATGTGAAGTTCGAGTGTTGCTAGGGTACTCATCTTCAAATCACAACATATTTACTTTGTTTTATTTGATTGAGATTGTTGGTTTGTTAAGTATGGTTTGTGAGATTTGATGAAAGCTACTAGGTTTTTATGGAAAACACATCACAAGCTCTTAGCAAAATAACCCTGACACTTTTCAAGTTGCACGTTCTGTAGCCCAAGTCCCCAGCTCTTATCAGACACAGGGTGTTAAAATCTCAGCTCCCACCTTGTCCAGTTGAATTAATCACCAGGGTGAGAACTTTGGCCTCTGTGTTTGTTGCAAAGCTCTTGGACCCTCGATGATTTTTATATACACAGCAGACTATGGACTGTTAATTTGGGTCTTTGCTTATCTAAATTAAATTAACTTTTAATTACAGTAGCATTTTTTTCTTCTCTAGTGGAGTGGGACATCAGGGAATAAATACCTTTCTCTGGTGAAGCAAAATAATTTGACATGCAACTACCTTTGTTTCGTTTACTCACATGAGTTGAAAGTTTACAACGAAAAAATGTAAACATAACAATGTCTTTTGTTTCTGAAGAATTTCTATCTTCCAGTTGTAATTCATGAAATAAAACAATGCAACCACACTAACAAAGCATATTCATAGTTTCCAGATTACTTAGGAAACAAATAAATTGGGGTCTGGAAAGATGGCTCAGTAGGGTTGAATGCATATTTTCATTGCAGAAGACCTGAGCTTGGTTCCTATTGTCCACAGTGGGCAGCTCACAACCAACTGGAACTCCAGCTTTAGGGGAATTCATTACCCTCTTCTGGCCTCCTTGGGCACATGCACATATAAGCTCACACCTCCTCTTCCTCCATATAATACATAATTAAACATAAACACTTAAAATATTTGATGAAGGTATCCTGTAGAAAAAACAGAACTGAAAAATATTTATGGGTTTCCACTCTGTCATTAAAAATGATGCTGCCACTTGGCGTGAATAGACTCCATTGTGCTCATTCAAGTTTAAGGGGGCAGGAGAGCTATCAAAGCTCCTGATGCTGGAGTCACAGGTGATTGTGAGCCATCCAAAGGGAAATCTGCGAATCAAACCCTCGAGCCAGCGCTGTGGTCCCATTTGAGGGTTCTAAATGCTATGGGGGGCAGGAACTCATTCAGTCTTGAAAGTGGCCTGTAGCTTCATTTTTACCCATTAACACATTAAAGAATGGTGAGAAATTTTACTTTACAAATGC
Source organism: Ondatra zibethicus (assembly GCA_004026605.1). Lineage (NCBI taxonomy): Eukaryota > Metazoa > Chordata > Mammalia > Rodentia > Cricetidae > Ondatra > Ondatra zibethicus. Next base: position 99,157 of record PVIU01006517.1, read on the forward strand.
TTTATAGATATTAAAATTAGTCATAATGATTTTAACTGTGAACTTTTTTTCCCTCAAAAATTGTCTGCTTCAGCAGACTTAGCTATTTCTAAACAGTGCTAGGATTTGAAACACAGACTTTCATTAAACTATGTCTCACTCCTAAGGCCGAGCCAGAAGGTAGCTCTTCAAACAATTGAATCTACTATGCCGACTTAGTTAATAAAGCCAGAAAAGCAAAGGATAAAATCAAGTAGTTCATGCACCACAATTTTAATTGCTTTGCTTTCTCAATTCCCCAAGTTTCAAGATTTGAAATTCATTTAATATCTGGAGAGTGATCCTGGGAGATAGTGAAGCCCTGTGCAAAGAGCACAGAGATACTACAAGTTTAGATTTGCTTGGGTGGGATATCTTGTAAAAAGCCCCGGACTGAGCATGCTTATAAACAGGCATGGATGGTTATAGTGATGATAACAGTAATTACGTTATGTAATTATAACAAAAGCAGCATCTTGCCACAGCTTCTTCATAGTATCTTTACCATGAACAAAGAGAGCATCTGTCAATGTGCTTTCTGCTCAAAGATGATGTGTCGTTGGCTGCTTTGGTTCTTATTCTTACTTGATTATCTCTGCTGCTACTATTATTTTCCTTCTTATTGTTGCCCATAAGTGAAAGTGGTTTCACGTGTGCAGAGCAGATGGGAACCAGATGAAGGAAGGATGTAGGTGGCAGCCAAAATCAGGGACCTGCCTAGGATTTTAAACAAGGAGGTTTACATCTGAGAACCTGAGTGTATTTTCCCCAGGGAAGACTCTTAGTTAGATTTGTTCTCAAGAAAGGAAGTTTGACTGCAAAAGGAGAAAAAATGAAGTGCAGGATTATTTTATTATTTTCATTATTAGCTTTAGGAATTGGCACACATTGAAAACCCAAAACCATCCCAGGACTTAGATCCTTTTTAATCTACCAGTTCAAGCACATACAGTTTCATTTATAAAATCAGCTATTTGGGGCCTAGGGAGATGGCTCAGTGAGTAAAATGTTTTCCACAGAAGTTCAATGTTATGAAATAATCTTTTTGTACACGTGAAGATGAGTCTTTGCCAAAACTCCTTCTGATTGGATTACTAAAGAGTTAATGGCCAATAGCTAGGCAGGAAGAGGTTAGGAGGGATTTACAGACAGGGAAAAAGAGAGTGAGGACAGAGTCAAGGGGAGTTTCCCTCCAGAAGCAGAGTCAGGAGATGACCATGCCATGCTGAACAAAGATACTGCCGTGTGGTGTAGAACATAGATAAGAAATATGGGTTAATTTAAGGTGTAAGAGCTAGTTAGTAACAAGCCCAAGATATTGACTGATCATTTATAATTAATAACACATCTATGTGTGGTTGATTTAGAGCCAGCTGCCAGGACAGAGCCCTGACCCATGGTTCCAATAAAAAACTCCATCCACTGGAAATAGAAAACGCTATCCTGAGTGAGGTAACCCAAACCCAGAAAGATGATTATGGTATGTACTCACTCATTAGTGGACCCTAGCCATAAAATAAAGGTCACCAAGCACTTAGCTCGCAAGCCCAGAGAAGCTGAATACCTAGGTGAACCCAAAGAAAGCATACACAGAACCTCCTGGAAGTTGGAAGCAAACAGGATCATCAAGCAAAAGTTGGAAGCCAGGGGCGGGGATAGAGGTGGGAGAAATTTCATCCGATGGATGGAGATA